>OZ012738.1:367273592-367522113 GCA_963859935.3 Lathyrus sativus | reverse complement strand
CTAAAATACTCCCAGGTCTAACACAGCAGTAGGGAAAAGCCCAAAATACCCTCATGGGTCACATAAGTCAAAGTCCAAGAAAATTAGAAGACAAAGCGCTTCAGCCAACATGGGTCATGTTGGCCCTCTGGCCATCTGCAATAAAACTTCTCTGTTCTAGGGATGCTGACACGGGCCGTGTCAGCCCCCTGGATTCTCCCTTTCTTGCATCTTTTCTTGGTCATGCATATCCTCTTGACACAGTCCGTGTCAGGCAACACGGGTGGTCATGTCAGGCCTTCTGTATCTTGCCAATTTCACTCCCAAAAATACTGTATTATCCATTTTTTTGCTCTAATTCTTCCTAATTGCTTACCTGAACCTAAAAATAATGGAAATACCAAACCAACGCATAAAATCAGATAAAATAAAATAAAATGCAACTAAACATATAAGACAATTAACTAAAACTATTGGAAAAATAACGCATAAAAACCACTGATCACTATGTTATGATGGAATATGTCAAAATTATACAACATGAATGTGGCATGGAGAAATGAATAATAATTGAAATTCAATGTCACAAATGGATGAAGATGATGAAGATATGGATGATTGACTAGAAGATATGATTCGTGATATTGGAGAATCATCTTATATGAAATCTCATATTTATGATACTTTATGTAGCGACAAAGATGCGCCTTTATATAAGGGGTGCACCTGTTTTACGCGATTGTCTGTGTTGTTAAAATTGATTAATCTGAATGCAAAATATGGATGGTCAGATAAAAGTTTCACAGAATTGCTTGATTTGTTGAAACAAATGCTACCAGAAGATAATAATTTACCAGATCGTTGTTATGAGGCCAAGAAGATATTGTGTCCAATGGGTTTGTAGTATGTCAAAATACATGTATGCCCTAATGATTGAATATTATATAGGAAGAGTGTGAAAATTTGGATCAATGTCTAGAATATGGTGAGTCGCACTACAAGTTGAAGAACAATAATGGTGATGACAATATCAGTGTTAGTAAGAAGCGTCCTCCTGCTAAAGTGTTATGGTACTTGCCAATAATTTCAAGGTTAAAGAGACTTTTTGCCAATGCGAATGACACAAAGAATATTAGATGGTATGCAAATGAAAGAAAATATGATGGAAACATTCACCATGTAGCTGATTCTTTGCAATGAAAGAAAATTGGTTCATTGTTTCCAGATTTTGGCCTTGAGCCAAGAAACCTTAGGCTTGGGCTTGCTACAGATGGAATGAAATCCTTTGGTAATTTGAGTACTAACCATTCTTTATGGTACGTTCTTCTCAAGATTTACAACTTACCTTCTTGGTTGTGGATGAAGCGCAAGTACATGGTTTTAAGTATGATAATTTCTGGACCAAGACAACTTGGAAATGACATAGATGTTTATCTAATTCCATTAATTGAGGATTTAAAAAATTTGTGGGATAAAGGTGTTAACATTGATGATGCATATTCTGGTGAAAAGTTTAAGATGCGTGCAATGTTATTTTGCACAATCAAGGATTTCCTGATATAGTGTCAAAGGACATAAAGTGTGTCCTATAATTGAATCGAATACCTATTTTCAACAACTTGAGTTTGGAAAAAAAATCGTTTACCCTGGGCATCAGAAACTTCTAAAACCCAATTATCTTTATCTTAGATTCAGAAGGCTTTTAACGGAGAGCATGAGCTTGAAAGTGCTGCTAAACCTTTAATCAGCGATGAAGTTTATCAACAACAAGAACACCTTATTGTTGTCTTTGAAAAGAATAAAGGCGGTCCCATTGAGATAAATATTTTGAAAAATAAATCAGTGTTCTTTGATCTTTCATATTGGTTTATGTTAGACGATAGGCTTCGATCTAGTGGGGGTGAATAGATCACAAATTTTACAACCAAAAACGTTTGGCAAAAATCTGTTTAAAAAAATATGGTGCAACGGAAAAATGACCCGGATCAAATTGTCTAACCGAACCTACTATAGAAAATAAATACGCGTAACGCAAACCAAACAGAGTGATAACAAACGTAAATGTTCAACAATGATCAAGCTACAAATCTATTAAATGCAATGCTAATCGTAATTTGTATATCCAATGAACCAAAATGCAAACAAAATACACACAAACAATTTATCGAACACTTGATATGCGGTCGATAACAATTAGAATTGTAGTTTGTTTTGTTGATATTAAGACCTATCACAATCAAAGTGATTGTGATTATATCAATGACAACACCTTTAAAAGATAGTAGAAAACAATTTTCAATCGAATTTATCAAACAACGATGAACTCGATAAATTACATAATCAACAATAAAAGAAATAAAGAGATGACGAGAGAGACACCAAGATTTGTTTAGGCAGTTCCCCAACCGGCCTCGTTATGGGTACTGAAGGAAAATTGCGATCTAAACGCAGCGGAAAACAAAAATTTCCTTTAGTGATCCTTACGAATGAGCATGGTCAGTGATAGAATCGTTACCTCTTTGTGGCGATTCAGATCTTTGATGCAGCGATCACAAGCGTTGATGAAGTGCAACGCCTCTACTCAGTCCACACGAACAGCTTTCGGTCACAGTGCTAGCTGCTTACGAACGGAATTATTTGAGTGAGAAAAGAGAATCAAAAACGAAATTGCATCAAGTGAAAGCTTCATCACAAGGGTTCCTTTTATAGACTCTCTTGTGGGCTGCTGGCTAAAACCCAATTCACATGATCCATAATAATATTATATATTATTATAATAACTATTATTATAATAAATATATTTATTTTATTATTATTTTATAACCATTATAAAATAACAATAGTTATTATTATATTATCCGAATTTCTATTTTTCACTTAAGTGCACCGTACCTTACGGTGTTCCTTTTTGATTTCTCTATCTCTCATCAAACTGTCCTTATGTGTGTGACCCTGTAGGATTTCGTAACGTTGATAATTATATTAAATTATATATTTAACATAATAAACAGTAAGCGGTATCTAGCAACACATCACTGCTACGCAAGTCACGAAAATGTCATGTGATCTGACAAAACCTTTTTCGTGATAATATATGTTTGTACAATTACCCTTTTGCCCCTATGTCTATATTGAACACAAGGCATACATTGTGTCATCCTTGTCCAGTTTAATATTGGGCCCTTAGACATTTCTCCTGTTATGCAGGATTGGCAAATTCCATCTAGGACACTCATGTCCCTCAGCATGCTTCGTGGAGTGCCCATCAACTGTCTTTATGATCATCCAGTTACGGATAATGTTTGATCAGCAATAAAGCACCCGACTCTACATCTAGGGTCCATAGTGGTTTCAGGTCGAAGGGTGGTAATACACCATTATCACCATGAGAATAACTTATGACACTTTGCATAACATACTATGTAGTATTCTCATAGCGGGTCAATCCGGTATAAATATTACTCCTAATATTTATACCTATGTCAAGACTTGATAACTCTTTATCCATGATCCATGAGATGTGATCATCAGTCTATCTTAATAATAGTCTCAATGCTTTTAATGTTATCCCACTTTGCAATAAAGCTTGACTACGGATATTTTAAGAATAATGTCTTTATGTTTAATGGGATCTCATGATTAAGTCACACTTAACATTTCATTAAACAGACTAACTATTCTAGGGACTTTATTATTCTGAAAGACAAACATAATAAAGAAATGACTTTTGTTATTAAACGAATAATCCGATACAAGTACCAAAAAGTATTGGCCTCTAGGGCTTACACCAACAATCTCCCACTAGCACTAGAGCCAATTAGGCATACCCTTAATACCCATAGATCTAGTATGACCATCATGCTTCTGTTGCACAAGAGGCTTTGTTAATGGGTCAGCGATATTGTCAAGTGTAGGTACTCTGCATATCTTCACATCTCCCCGATCGATTATCTCTCGAATGAGATGATAACGCCTAAGTATGTGTTTGGATCGTTGGTGAGATCTAGGCTCCTTAGCTTGTGCGATAGCACCATTGTTATCACAATATAAACCAATGGGATCCACAATGCTAGGGACTATGCCAAGTTCACTAATGAACTTCTTGATCCAAACAGCTTCCTTTGCTGCATTTGAGACAGCAATATACTCGGCCTCAGTTGTAGAATCAGCAACTGTTTCTTGCTTTGAACTTTTCCAGCTCACAGCGCCACCATTGAGACAGAACACATAACCAGATTGTGATCTAAAATCATCCTTATCTGTCTGGAAGCTAGCATCAGTGTAACCAATTACATCAAGCTCTTCCTGACCTCCATATATCAAGAATGAATCCTTAGTCCTTCTCAAGTACTTAAGGATATTCTTGACAGCTACCCAGTGAGCATCACCGGGATCAGATTGGTACCTACTCGTTGCACTTAATGCATACGAGACATCTGGTCGAGTACATAACATGGCATACATGATAGATCCTATTGCAGATGCATATGGAATCTTATTCATGCGATCCCTTTCTTCCTTAGTTGAAGGGGATTGTGTTTTTGATAAACACAGACCATGTTGCATAGGTATGAATCCTTTCTTGGAATCATGCATATTAAAGCGTCTCAACACTTTATCTATGTATGTACTCTGACTTAGGCCAAGCAGTTTTTGTGATCTATCTCTATAGATCCTAATTCCTAATATATAGGCTGCTTCACCTAGGTCTTTCATAGAAAAACAATTCCCTAACCAAGTCTTCACTTGTTGCAAGGTAGGGACATCGTTTCCAATGAGTAATATGTCATTTACATATAATACCAGAAACACGATCATGCTCCCACTAACCTTCTTGTAGACACAAGGTTCATCTTCATTTTTGATGAATCCATATTGTTTTACGGTTTCATCAAAACGAAGATTCCAGCTTCTGGAAGCTTGCTTCAATCCATAGATTGATCGCTGTAACTTACATATCTTTTGGGCATCTTGTGGTATGTCAAATCCTTCAGGTTGTGTCATGTACACATCCTCAAGAAGATTCCCATTAAGGAAAGCAGTTTTGACATCCATCTGCCATATTTCATAATCATGATATGCAGCGATGGCAAGTAAAATCCGAACAGATTTAAGCATTGCAACTGGTGAAAAGGTTTCATCATAGTCAACCCCATGAATTTGTTTATAGTCTTTTACAACCAGTCTTGCTTTATAGGTATGTACCTTACCATCCATGTCAGTCTTCTTCTTGAAGACCCACTTGCATCCTATAGGGTTAACTCCTATAGGAGGTTCTACCAAGGTCCAAACCTGGTTTGTGTACATGGAATCCATTTCAGATTTCATGGCTTCTAGCCACTTCTCAGACTCAGGACCAGTTATGGCCTCTTTGTAGGTCACAGGCTCATCTTGATCCATGAGTAATACATCACCCTGATCACTTATGAGATATCCATATCTCTCAGGTTGGTGACGTATCCTGCTTGACCTACGCTGGTCTTGTTCTACTTGAGCAGGTTGCTCTTCCACAACTACTTGTGTTTCCCGCTCTAGTTCCTCCATAGGTGTTTCAATGTTTTTTGATTCTTGAATTTCTTCAAGCTCTATTTTCCTCCCACTGTTTCCTTTGGAAATAAAATCCCTTTCCAGAAAGACTCCAGTTCGAGCGACAAACACTTTGCCCTCAGAAGGATTGTAGAAGTAATATCCTCTTGTTTCTTTAGGATACCCCACAAATAAGCATTTGTCAGATTTGGGCTCAAGCTTGGTTGAAATTTGTCGTTTGACGTAAACTTCGCAACCCCAAATCTTCATGTAAGACATATGTGGTTTCTTACCACTCCATATCTCATATGGTGTCTTATCAACCTTTTTGGATGGAACACGGTTAAGTGTGTAAGCTGTTGTTAATAATGCATGTCCCCAAAAGGAGTTTGGAAGATCGACGTGACTCATCATGGATCGGACCATGTCTAACAAGGTTCGATTTCTTCTCTCAGATACACCATTCCATTGTGGTGTTCCAGGAGGAGTAAGTTGGGATAGAATCCCATACTCTTTTAGATGGTCATCAAATTCTAGGCTTAAATATTCACCGCCTCGATCTGATCGAAGAACTTTAATATTCTTACCTAGTTGGTTTTGTACTTCATTCTTGAATTCCTTGAACTTTTCAAAGGACTCAGATTTGTGTTTCATTAAATACACATATCCGTATCTACTGAAGTCATCAGTAAAAGTGATGAAGTACTGAAAACCTCCTCTGGCTGGTATGTTCAGTGGTCCACATACATCAGTATGTATGAGTGCCAAAAGATCATTAGCCCTTTCACCTTTTCCTGTGAATGGGGACTTTGTCATCTTTCCAATTAAACAAGATCTGCATGTCTCATATGATTCATAATCAAAAGAGTCCAAGAGTCCATCTTTATGGAGTTTGGAAATGCGTTTCTCATTTATGTGGCCTAATCGACAGTGCCAAAGGTAAGTTGGATTCAACTCATTTGGTTTCAACCTTTTAGTATTAATGTTATAAATTGGCATTTCAAGATCAAGGACATATAGTCCATTATTCATTTTTGCAGTAGCATAGAATATATCATTCAAATAAATGGAGCAACAATTGTTCCTTATTATGAATGAAAAACCAAACTTGTCCAAACAAGAAACGGAAATAATATTCCTGCTAATTGCAGGTACATAATAACAGTTCTCTAACTGAATTATTAAACCACTAGGTAAAGTTAAAACATAAGTTCCTACAGCTAAAGCAGCAACCTTTGCTCCATTGCCAACTCGTAGGTCAACTTCACCTTTTGCCAAATCTCTACTCCTTTTTAGCCCCTGCACATTAGTACAAATGTGAGAACCGCATCCAGTATCTAATACCCATGATGCAGAAGTAGATAAATTAATTTCAATAACAAAAATACCTGAATTTGAAGTCTCTACTCCGTTATTCTTATCTTCCAGGTACTTTGGGCAATTTCTCTTCCAATGTTCGGTCTTACCGCAATGGAAGCAAGTGCCCTCCTTTGCTATTCCTCCACTAGGCTTCAAAACAGGAGGAGTGGGTTTGGGTTTGGCAACTTCCTTGCCTTTCCCTCTACCACCCTGTTTGATGGGCCTCTTGTTCTGTTTCTTTCCATTACTGACCATCATAATGGATTTCCCTTTTGTCTTCATATTCTGCTCAGCAGTTCTCAACATGCCTAGCAGTTCTGGAAGACTTTTGTCCAGGTCATTCATATTGAAATTCAGGACAAACTGACTGAAGCTCTCTGGCAACGATTGCAAGATCAGATCAATCGCAAGTTCTTTTCCAAGGGGAAACCCTAATCTGTCAAGGTTCTCCACATACCCAATCATCTTGAGTACATGGGGACTTACAGGGGCTCCCTCAGCTAACTTGTTGTTAAAAAGGGACTTTGAAACCTGAAACCTCTCAATTCTTGCTTGCTCTTGATAAAGCATTTTCAGATGTCCGATCATATCGAACGCAGACATGTTCTCGTGTTGCTTTTGCAACTCAGAGTTCATGGTAGCAAGCATGAGGCAAGCGGTTTCATTGGCATCATCGAAATGCTTCTTATAAGCATCTCTTTCTGCCTTTGGTGCAGAACTAGGAGGTTCCTCCTCAGGAACTGGTGTCTCCAAGACATACAGCTTCTTATCGTGCTTGAGGACAATCCTCAGATTACGGTGCCAATCCAGGAAATTTGTCCCAGACAATTTTTCCTTATCTAGGATGGATCGCAAAATATTGTTCGATGTGTTTGTTGTCATGGTAATCTACAAGAGAAATATGAAAATATAAGTATCATTAAAACAACATATTTAATTAGGCCTTTAATCAAATATGCTCCCACTATTTTATTCAAAACAAATGACCCTCATCATTTGATTCGGAAAATCCCGTTGGAAGACTTTCTAGTGGGTCGAGATCCATGTTTCACTTTGTTTTAAGTCAGCGTTAGGCTGATTACACAAAACTAAGTTATTTAGGTAGGAACTCCTTCCAATTGTATCTCATACAACTCTCGAATATTTTCAATTGGGTGAATAACTCCTTATTCTGATCCATCACATGAATCATTCCCAATTCTTGCTTCTAAACATATATAATCTTATTATAATTTGTTTAGTTAAGTTTGACCCATTGTTTTAGCAATTGGATATTACAATTATCCCATCACACCTTACTAATATAGAACATGCACCTCGCGTAGGCGAAACCTACAATGCTCGATACTAGTCTTGATGAGTGCTAAAAATTGGAAAGCATAAACTTAATATTTAATTTTGAGGGAATTTGTTATTAGTTTGATCTCACCGGCTTAACATGCAAAACGTCTCTCACATGCATCAACATACAATTACATGCATCAACATACATATAAAAAAGATACAATTATGGCCCCTAACGCAATTGTTCTCTCAAGCCAATGAGAGAACCTAAGCTAACCTAATAACGATCTAAGCTTCTCCAAGCATGATCTCCAAGGTTATCCTCCTTTAATATTGAATACTTCCTTTTTTTTTCATAACATAATATTACATTACATATAAGAAAACTCGTTTTACATACGAGGGAGTGAGATGAGAAAAGAAGTTACATAAAGAGATTGAGAGAGAGGCACGACACGCAGGCCGTATTCAAAAATCCCAAAACAATAATAAAGGATAAACTAAGGCCATAACTGATCACCACAAATAAATAATAATAAACACACTTTTATTATTAGTTTAAAATTCCGATAATTAAATAAACTAAATTAAATTTCGGCTGATTGTATTTCACGTCGTTTCCTGCACAACTTTTGTGCATTTACAACCCCAACCGGAAAAGTCTGCGGCAATACAACACTTGTACTGCCATTAATCCTAATGCAACAATTTCATGCCGTCAAACACAACTCGATTGATAACTCAATATGATAGATCAACATGTCATTGCTTCACCATACTAACGTCGGATTCCGAAGCGAATGAAAATGATGATCTTTTAAAAGAATTACAATCCTTATGTGATTGAATGGATGAAATCAAAACAGTATATCCCATATACCATCTTTGCATCAGAATTTCTTATATCTTATATAAAAGTGATTGATCTAATTGTGTAACCTATGGATGATCAATGTATCGCACAACTTCACCATACTAATGTCGGTTTCTGAAGCATAATCAACATCAATCATCCAAATCGTACACAACAGATGCCAAATTTAATTAATCGTTTATTGTTAAATTCATTCTGTGTTTTAATCGAATCAAATACAGAAAAGACGGAAATTTAACCGCTATCAGATCCATGGTTTCGTAAGTGGCTCTGATACCACTGAAGGAAAATTGCGATCTAAACGCAGCGGAAAACAAAAATTTCCTTTAGTGATCCTTACGAATGAGCATGGTCAGTGATAGAATCGTTACCTCTTTGTGGCGATTCAGATCTTTGATGCAGCGATCACAAGCGTTGATGAAGTGCAACGCCTCTACTCAGTCCACACGAACAGCTTCCGGTCACAGTGCTAGCTGCTTACGAACGAAATTATTTGAGTGAGAAAAGAGAATCAAAAACGAAATTGCATCAAGTGAAAGCTTCATCACAAGGGTTCCTTTTATAGACTCTCTTGTGGGCTGCTGGCTAAAACCCAATTCACATGATCCATAATAATATTATATATTATTATAATAACTATTATTATAATAAATATATTTATTTTATTATTATTTTATAACCATTATAAAATAACAATAATTATTATTATATTATCCGAATTTCTATTTTTCACTTAAGTGCACCGTACCTTACGGTGTTCCTTTTTGATTTCTCTATCTCTCATCAAACTGTCCTTATGTGTGTGACCCTGTAGGATTTCGTAACGTTGGTAATTATATTAAATTATATATTTAACATAATAAACAGTAAGCGGTATCTAGCAACACATCACTGCTACCCAAGTCACGAAAATGTCATGTGATCTGACAAAACCTTTTTCGTGATAATATATGTTTGTACAATTACCCTTTTTCCCCTATGTCTATATTGAACACAAGGCATACATTGTGTCATCCTTGTCCAGTTTAATATTGGGCCCTTAGACATTTCTCCTGTTATGCAGGATTGGCAAATTCCATCTAGGACACTCATGTCCCTCAGCATGCTTCGTGGAGTGCCCATCAACTGTCTTTATGATCATCCAGTTACGGATAATGTTTGATCAGCAATAAAGCACCCGACTCTACATCTAGGGTCCATAGTGGTTTCAGGTCGAAGGGTGGTAATACACCATTATCACCATGAGAATAACTTATGACACTTTGCATAACATACTATGTAGTATTCTCATAGCGGGTCAATCCGGTATAAATATTACTCCTAATATTTATACCTATGTCAAGACTTGATAACTCTTTATCCATGATCCATGAGATGTGATCATCAGTCTATCTTAATAATAGTCTCAATGCTTTTAATGTTATCCCACTTTGCAATAAAGCTTGACTACGGATATTTTAAGAATAATGTCTTTATGTTTAATGGGATCTCATGATTAAGTCACACTTAACATTTCATTAAACAGACTAACTATTCTAGGGACTTTATTATTCTGAAAGACAAACATAATAAAGAAATGCCTTTTGTTATTAAACGAATAATCCGATACAAGTACCAAAAAGTATTGGCCTCTAGGGCTTACACCAACAGGTACGTCTGCCCTCAATTCAAAATTAAATTGAGATAGTGTTATTAACCTTTTCTTTGCAAAATGCTTATACAAGAGACGAAGAATGCAAACCCGAAAATTCCTATTATTTTGTGTTGATTCTTCCACCTTCAACCCTTGATCAAAGCTTGATCAAGTGACCAACAATGTGGCTATAATCCTTTGATTATCCTGAGCACGCAACTTGTTGAAACCCGATATTCCCGAACACAATTCACCGTCTCGCGCTACTCCCTCGCAAGGAAACCACCTTGTCCCAAGGCTTTCACTCGGTCGAATCTATGTTGACGTGATCTCATCCAAAACCTTCAACCCTTCCTTATGTTGAAGGAAAACCCCACCTTGGTTTTCTTATTTGAATCACACAAAGCCCCCAACCCAATATTCTCGGTTACAACAAACCTAATTGGATGTTATCAATCATAATTTAGATGGTTACCCAATCGAAAAATGATTATGTGTAGTTCAATTGTGTGTATGCATAGAAGAAGGGATGAAGATGAAGGGAAACTTTTTAATCTAGCTTCGTTTAGGTTTTATTCACTAGGAAGCCTTGCCTAGAAGAAGATGCATGTATGAGTATATATAGGTATATGAGGAAAACAGGCAAAAGGATGCAAGAAAAATAAGATGAAAAAAGAATTTTTCAAGGTTTAACTTGCATAGGTCGCCCTATGAAGGTGATTAGGTCGGCTTGTGAGGCGACCTAAAATGCAGCATGTGGGCAAAATCTACAGGCTTTGTTCTTGAGCATAGGATTCAGCTTAAAACATGGATGTGCCGACCTATACTGAAGGTGAAGCTTCCATAGGTCAGCCTGATCGCGTATAGGTCGGCCTGTGCTCTTGTTTTGACACACAAACTTAATTTTTGATGTGTATGTCATGCCTAAGACCTATCAAACCTATTCAAAGACTTTTTCTATGCATCCAAAGGCTTATAAGACAAATGAACATCTAAGTTTAGGTTGACACCGTCCAATATACAAGAGCACTACAATAAACTACCTCATATATTCCTTGTTTGACATCATTCAAAACCTGGTTAAATTTTGTAGTTGTAAATACTTAACATTCACAGTCTAAACTCGGTGTAAGACATTGTCTTGATGTGATTTGGTGCAGAAAAATGTGTGTGATAGTTTGATAGGAGCACTTCTAAACATTCCAAGCAAGATTAAAGATGATAAGAATTCTCTTTTAGATATGGCGGAGATGGTTATTCGAAAATAATTGGCTCTAGAAGCTAAAGTGAAAAAAATCTTATTTGCCTCCGACATGTCACACTCTATTAAAAATGAAAAGAAAAGTTTTTGCAAGTGTTTGCATGGTATCAAAGTTTCCCAAGGTTACTCTTCAAACATAAGAAACTTATTCAATGAAACATCTCAAGTTAATTGGCTTAATATCTCATGATTGTCATGTCTTGATGCAACAACTTCTACTTGTGGGTACTCAAGTAAAACAAGTTTTTTATGTGACAGGCCATGCAGACTTATCGAGAAGATGGTCAATTGTTCTCAAAGGAAAACACATTCCTCATAGTTATGATGAAAGTTTTGATATTATTTCCATTTTTTCTTATGCAACAAAAGTGTTTATTTCATATGAAGAAATTGATAGAGATGATGTACATGTTATTCGTGACGATCATCAAGAAGGCATATGAGAAAATTAACAAGTAAGTATTTTATATTCTTTGTTCATGATTTATTGTATGTTATAATTTCTAATGATGTTGTTTTCTAACAAATATTATTATTTGAAATTATAGATGTTTAAAGTCAAGACACCAAGACAACAAAATAGTATTATTTGATGTAATGATGTGTACATTGTAAGCAGCAGCCAAAGCAGCGTCATTCCTTCCTGCCATACTCCTCAACAATAACAACACCAGGTTAAAAGATACACAATCTCTATCCTAAGGACAGACTCAACAACTGCACTGGTCGGACAAACCGACCTGCTCTGATACCAAATGTAACACCCCACTTTCCCGAATTAAAATAAAATACGATTAATTCGAATAAACATCAGAGTTCTCCACAAGAGTGGGATATCACATCACATAACTCGACATACTCTTCATTAGAAGGTTTTTAAAACAAAGCAGCGGAAAATATTCACTAGTTCATCATTCTCGGCCATCCGCCAATACATGAAAATATTCATTAATAAAATGCACCAACACATGATACGTTACAGGAAAGTAAAACAAGTTCAACTAAATCAAAAGAAAACGCCCAAGTCCCGTGCTACGTATCAGAGCATCCTAAGACTCGACTCGCACACCTCTATCCAAGCTAGTTAAGTACCTAGATTGACTGTACTTCCGAGGAAGCACAGACCACAACAACAACAAAGGGGTGAGAAAACATGATCAAAATTATCGGTAATACAGTACATGAAATAAAGATAGAAATCATATAATTCATCACCCAACATTCATCAAACACAACCTACTGTCCAACATCAACACAACACACCATAATGCAATTATGCAACTCAACATCATGCATGCGGTACCGACTCATTGGTTCATTCAATCGAACCCCGGATAGATCACATACACCCGTCCTTGGCCATGACCTGTCCCCACCATTCTCCACAAGGGAGTATGGATGAATCACATACACTTCTCTTAAGCAATGATTCTTCCCACCAATCACCATGATATGCATAACACCAAATGCACAACAAATGAACTCAAGCACGCTACGTGCACACGATCCCCTGATCACATCACCATACCTCATACATACATATTGTTCATCAATTAATTATTTTAATTAAAGTCACATGATCCCCCTGATCCCATCACCATACCCCATACATATCTCACACCCCAATCTACTTATTTTAATTAACTTTAATTACTACATAATTTCACCTTTTAATGTCAAGTATACACTCTTCACCACTAATCATCATATCTACAATAGTCACAACTCAAGGGATACTATGAAACGAGGTCACAAGGCAAAACAACACAACGTCACTTTCTGTCACGCTCGCTGGCTCGTTCGCTTAGCGAAGCTCTAGCGAACGCTCGCTAGCTGCTCGCCTAACAAACTCCTTAGCGAAAGCAGACAGTAGCTACTGGAAGTGTTCGCTACCTCACTCGCCTAGCGAGTCCCTAGAGAATGCTCGCTACTAGCTCGCCTAGCGAAGGTGCTAGCGAGCGTCTGCGATCTCTCAAAACCCTCACTGTCCAACAATGTCACCTTGCTCGATTCCAAGCCTATCACTTTACTTCCATCTCCCATCCTATCATTACTATAACCAATACACACTATTCTAGTCATTATTCTATCAATTTATCTCCAGAACCCAGACCTATGTCCATCAACAGAACTACAGCAGTTACTCAGAACCTCACCAAATCACACATTATGTGCACCCATTCATCAATGACAGCAACAATCATACACACATCAACATACACACGAAATTCATCATAATCAACAACAATCAAACACATATCAACATAACAAACATATTCATCAAATTCCTACGGGGTTAAGGAATCCCCTCTACCCAATTTCATGTAAACACCAATCCCATTCAGTTTCTCCCCCTTACCTCGATTAATGTTCCGATTGACCAAGAACCTGAAGAATCGTTAGCCCTAGCCTTCTTCTCTTCCTCCTTTTTCTTCCCTTTTGCTCTTCTCTCTAAAAATGGTTTTTATCGTGTTCTAATCTCCCCCTTTCCCCAAACTCTTCTAATACCCCTTTTTAATCCTTATTTCATTTTATTAATCTAATAATAATAATACTAATAATAATAATGCAAATAATAATAATAATAATAATAATAATAATAGTAAGAGTAATAACATAACCACATTACTATAAAGTATTATATTATTATCATTATCAATTATATTACATTAATATTAAGCTATATATTTTATTAAATGACTCCTATAAATTAAGGACACCCACCCACGCACTCAAACTTGCTCCCCCACAAAGGACACCCCAAAATAAAATAACACCAAAAGACTAAATAATTAAAATGGGTGTTACAACTCTCCCCCACTTTAATTATTTTCGTCCTCGAAAATTACCTGATGGAAACAATTTCGGATACGCTTCCCGCATCCTGCTTTCCAATTCCCAGGTCACGCTGCCTCCTGCAGCACCTCCCCAAGCTACTTTCACCAAGGATATCTCCTTCCCTCGGATTTATTTCATTTTACGATCTTCGATCCTCAACAGCATCATCTCAACAGTAAGATTCTCCCGGACTTGAAATTCATCTCTCGGAATCACATGAGATAGGTCTGAGACATACTTTCGAAGTTGCGACACATGAAACATGGCATGTAGATTCGAAAGCTCAGGCGGTAATGCCACTCTATAAGCTACAAAACCAATTCTCAGCAAAATCTGATACTGTCCAATAAACTTAGGATCCAGCTTCTTGGATTTCAACGCACGACCCACACCAGTCACTAGGTTAACTCTTAGGAACACGTGATCCCCTTCACTGAATTCCAGTCCCTTCCTTCGGTTATCATGTTAACTTTTCTGCCTACTCTGAGACGCTTTCATTTTCTCACGAATCATTTGAATGGTCTCAGTAGTCTGCTGTATAATTTCTGGTCCTAAGACCGCATTCTCACCTGTTTCATACCAACACAGAGGAGTTTTGCACCTCCTACCGTATAAAGCCTCAAACGGTGCCATTTCGATGCTAGAATGGTAACGGTTGTTGTACGTGAACTCTATCAACGGTAAATGAGTATCCCACGCACCACCCTTTTCCAACACACAAGCTCTCATCAAATCTTCCAGCGAATGAATAGTCCTCTCTGACTGACCATCGGTTTGCGGATGGTAAGCTGAACTCAGCTTAAACTTAGTACCCAAAGCTTCCTGCAAACTCCTCCAAAATTCTGAAGTAAACCTCTGATCTCTATCCGACACGATACTCGACGAAACACCATGAAACTTCACAATTACCCGAATATAGATCTCTGCCAACTTTACCAACGGAAAACTGATATTAATCGGCACAAAATGTGCAGACTTCATAAGTAGATCCACAATTACCCAAATAGCATCAAATCCTCTCGCCATGTTCGACAAACTCGTAACAAAATCCATAGTGATACAATCCCATTTCCAAACCGGAAATTCCAACGGTTGCATAAATCCAGAAGGTCTCGAATGCTCTATCTTCGACTTCTGACATGTCAAACAGGCGTAAACAAATCGAGCTATATCTCTTTTCATACCGAACCACCAAAATAACTTCCTTAAATCATGGTACATCTTCGTAGCTCCCGGATGGATACTCAGACTACTACGATGTCCTTCGCTCAGAATTGACTTCTTCAGTTTTTCATTATCCGGCATACAAATCTTGCCTCTGAATCTCAACACACCTGTGTTGCACCCTAAAATTTGCTCAACCTACTTCACTTGGTTTATGTTTCAATTGCATTAGCATTTGCATAATAGGTTATGTACATATTCATTCATCTGCATAGCATTTGCATAATAGGTCATGTACATATTCATTCATCTGCATAGCATAGCATGGGCAAGCCATCCAACAAGGGACCAAGTGCCATTCTTATCTCTATGAGCATATCAAGAGGTTCTTATTCAAATTCAAGCCTATCCAAGTCATCAGGAGGAAATTGAAGCTTGAGAAGTTAGTGGGCCAAGCAGTGGGTTTCTCTCCTGTCATGAGGATATGAAGTTGTGAGATATGAATTGAGGGCATGGAAGACCTAAAAGGTCATTTTGAGAGTGAGACAAGTCATTGGCATGGTTACAAGAGATACAGTTGAAGACAGTCAACTAGGGTTTCATCTGGGTCAACCCTAGGTCAAATGCTTGATTGAAGGGCATCAAGGCCTATTTGGAGGATGTGGGATTCATCATTTGATATGTGGATATGGATGTGGTGTTGTTCCAAGGAGAAATCAAAAGAAATCAGGAAGAAGAGAAGTTTCTGAATTAGGGTTTCTGTGTAAAATCCCTTGGTTTAGGTCAAACTTCCAAGAAAGATAATTCAAAATTCAAGTCTCAAATGGATCCTTGGCCAACATGAAACTTGTAGAGTATCTCAAGACCTTTAATTTTAGTGGTGGAAGGCATCAAGGAGATTTATAGAACTCAAGTTATGGTTCTTGCAAGTTACAGGTCATCAGAGGGCATTGAAATTTGTCTGTGAAAGGTACTTGACTTCCAAGCCACTTTTACCCCTCAAGGAGCTTTCAAATGGATTTCTGGCCAACATGAAAGTTGTTCCTCATGATCTTAGCTTTCTATAAAGGTATGGTATGCCTTCATCTGATTTGTATAACTCTACTTATGATCTTGGCAATCCAGGGGTATTTTGGGAAAGTGGAATTACAGGTCATTTCAAGCATATGCCCAAAACTCCTATTTCCAAATTTCAAATGAAGAAATGTTCAACATCAAACTTGCTCCAAATGACATTTTGAGTCTATAAAAGTGGTTGTGGCAAGTTGGAAATGCTCATAGCTTAGAATTGCAAAATTGACCAATTATAAAGGGAAAAGTACCTTTTTAAAGGACCAAAATTGTGAATTTTTGATGCAAGAGCAAAACCAAGCATATGACCAACCATTTTGAAGGTAAAGGGAATTTTAAGACTATTGGCAATGTTAAATTTTGGGTTTGAGGTCAAAATTTGGGAATTACCATAACTTGCTTATAATTGAAGTTACACATCCAATGCATACAAGGGATTAATGTGCAAGCTAGCAAGGCCTTTCCACATGTTCAAAATATCACCTAATGAGATTTTCAAGTGAGAATAAGGAGCTGCACCAAGGTTTCATGGACTGATTTTTTCAACTCACCAATTTCACTTTCTCATGCAAAGATATAAGCAACTTCTCATGAGATCAATCTAGCAAGTTCTGGAATCTTCTATCCTCATCTATATAAACACTAGAGATGATCTAAAGTAGGGTTGGGTTTTCATTTGGTAGAAAATTCAGAATTTCATTTCATTTTGCTCTCTTGCAATTACTTTCGAATTCTCTCAATTCTTCACCATCCCTTCAATTTTGTGATTCAATTCCATTCAATAATCATTACTGAGTAGATTACAAGCAAGATCTGAAGAGGAAACTGCAAGAATCGTGTTCTGAGATTTTCATTTCTTCATCTGCAAGAAGAATTATGTTACAAGGATCCAGGTGGCTTGAGCTCGAATTATTGCAAACAGAAGCAAGAGTATAGTCCATTGATGGATCCTGGAGCATTGTAGGCTTTGAAGTAAAGAGAATCACCATCTGTTTTCAACTTCTTACCAGGTTAGTAACTCTCACAATTTGGCTTGATCTAGATAGCATTAGGTAGAATTGCTAGGTTAAGCATGATCTAGATGATTAGAGGATTGTTTCTGGAGATTTTGGCAAGATATGGTGAAGGTTGACATGTGAGCATGAAATCTGTTTTGACATAGAACATGATGATTAAGCTGTTAGAATCTTAGATGATTAGCTATTTTTGATCAGTATAGCCTGAGGATGATTTCTGTATAAAGAATGGGGAGTTTGGTGATGATCAAAACCTGATGAAATTTTGAGATTGCAAGGTTATACTGTTCGGTTTGCATGATTTAGGGTATTTCAATACAAACCAACACCATGGTTGTATTCTACGCGAAAAATAGAACACAATTGGTTTTTGTATCGAGGCATTTGGTGAAGGAACGAAGGCGTACGAATGAGTGTAAGTTTCATGCATGGAGCTGTTTTCAAAGGTTTCTGAAAACCCTAATTGTCTTGAGGAAGAAGACGATAGCATCGCCGTTGGATCATGCGTTGAATATTAGACTGGGAAGAGATCTAACGGATGAGATTCAAAAACGAGATTGGAGGGAGTTCTGGGTGCGCATGAAACGCCGCGTTTCATTTAAACGCTGGCGTGGGCTTTTAATGAATTTTGCTATCCACCCCCCCCCCCCCATGCAGGCCCAATTTCATATTATAACTACATTTCAATGCTATTTACACCGCGTTTTGTTTTTTTTCTCTTGCATTTTATTTTGATTTTCTGAATCATAACTGGGCCCAACGCGTTTACTAACGCCACCCCCCTGTCGGGGCCCAAAGCATCATAATAACTGGGATTGTTGCTGTTCATACCCCCCATGCATCATTTTCATATTAATTTCACTCCAAATTTTTTTATAACTTTGAAAATCCATAATAAATTGAAAAATCACTATTTTTCAATGGGATTTTTTTTCCCATTTTCCTTTTTTTGTCAAGAAAAATATAAAATCATAAAATTGTCATTTTACTTCATTTTTATATTTTTTTTGCATATTTTTACATTTAATTGTTGTTTTTAATTCCTTTAGTTGATACTACCATTTGTTGAATTTAGTTTAGGAGTTTCCTTTAGGATTTTCACTCCATTCTTTTTAGTACAACTAGATATGGATATTAGGTGCCCCGGGTGTTTATGCCACCATTTATAGGATTTCATTTTAGGTAGTTTAGTTAGAAACTATTAGGCTAGTTAATTAGGGTTTTGAATAACATAGGTGTAACAAAACAAATTTCTTTTTGGGTTTTTTAGGACAAATTAGAAGATGGGACTATAGGGGTATTAAGGGTAAGCATAATAGATCCCTTAGAATAAATATTAGAATTTTCCCCATTGTATTAATGCTCTTAGTATATTTTTGTAATTGATTGATTGTATGGTGTGCCCTTGCTAGGGTTATTGTTTGATTGTGTGGGGTATTGGGCTTGCTTGGGGTTTGGGTTTGAGCTGAAGACTTTGCTGATGAAGCCCATTGAAGACAAAAGGAGTGAAGTTCAATTTCAAGAGTTGATGAAGAGTGTAGCTTGCTTGCAGCTGTTGAAGATTATAGGAACTAGGAGCTAGGTAGAGCTTAGAGTAGAAACTTGCTTCATAAACATGGAAGGTCTTGTTTGCCTCCATTCTTTCTCTATGATTCAAAGTCTCTTTTAAATACCCACCTCCTTCCTTTGGAAGGATTAGTGAATGTATTTAAAAGATAGAACTTTTGAGAGAAAACTGTCTTTATCATGTTAACAGTCAGTAGGCCACCCTTGGTAGACAATTGATTGTTTAACATCCATTTCATCTTGTTAACTGCTACCCATCTTGGAGAGTGGGACTTGAAGAAAAGCCATGAAAGATTGAAGATAGAGACCTTGCTTAAAGATGAAGATTGTGCTGTTGAAGTTGTGAAGGTGACTGCTGCTGTTTGAAGCCTTGCTGTTTGAAGTTGTTGAAGGTGTTTACTATTAGAGTTTCCCTCCATGAAGATTGATGCTTGCTTGAAGCTTGTAGATGTTTTGAATATGACTTGAAGATAGAAGATGATGGAGCTTGCTGTGCAGAGTTGTTGTTTGCTGTTTATTTTTGCTGTTTAGAAGCTTTTTGATGTATTGTTTGAGTTTCCCGGACTGTATTGTTTGCCAATTAATCTGTTAGGTTGAAAGTGAATTTTGTTCACTTTTTCCTGTTGTTTTCTAGGTTCGAGGTTGAGTGGGACTCCCTTGCCTCGCTTGTACTGCTGCATTCATGCATTTTACTGCTTTACTGTACATATATGCTGCTGTTTTTCCGTCTATCCCCTTAGGATCTCTGTTTCTCTCTGCGCAAGAGAGGAACATGATAGACACTAGGTCTTAACCCATGCATGATAATATTAGGTTAGTGTGATTCCCTTTTCAACCATAGGTTAGAGTTCTGTCTCTTCTTTCTCAAAACAAACAGAAAAACACAATAAATATTTCAAACACAATAAAAGACACTTCTTCCGTAAAAGAATGTGAACTCATCAAAACGTCAATTTTTGTCCGCTTGGACCAGTAATCAGAAAACCCTTTTCAGAAGGAGATAAAAACAATCAAGACAGACTTGTGTCGTACGTGGCCCGAACTACGTTTGCTCTGATCTTTCATGCTGTTTGAAAGTACGTAGGCATAGGATGCGATATCCTAGCGAGCAACCTTCCCCTCCTTTCCCGTAGTTAGGTGAACTATGTTGACTCTGATTTCTCGTTCCAGACGGGAATACGTAGGCATAAAGTGCGATACTTTGCCGAGTCATTTTCTTTTCTTTTAACCCCAGACCTGTAGAGTAGATAGAATAACAATCCGTACTAGAAAACGAGCGTGGATCCCGTCGAGTACGACGGACGTGAGGGGTGATAATACCTTCCCCTTACGTAACCGACTCCCGAATCCAGGATTTGGTTGCGATGACCATTCCTTTCCCGTCTTTGCGGTAGGTTTACTCTGAGCGTTTCCTTTCCCTCCTTTGGGATGAATAACGCACGGTGGCGACTCTTCTGTTCAACCGGCGCCAATTTTCGCAGTAGCGACAGCTGGCGACTCTGCTGGGGACCCAACGTCCCCTGGCTGCTAAGGACTGCGATAGTTTCTTATGCATTTGGGATCCAAAGTCCCTTAAGCGAGTCAATCCTAACGCTTGTTTTCCCGTCGAGGAATTTGTATGGATTTACATTATGTCATTTACTTTCCAGCATTATATTATTGTTATTATTGTTGTATTGGGGTGTGACGGGTGTTCTATGATTGAGAGATAAGCCGGACCTGGGCTTGAGTGCACTTAGAATTAGAGTGGAAAGTAGTGGGCACGTGCCGGCTTTGCTTGCATTAGTGTCCCGCAAAATCCACACTCGGACGAGGTTCTTCTGGTTGACTTCTTTTTCTACCCTTTGGGTCGAAGGGGTTGTTGGTTAGTTGAATTGTCGACTCCGGGGACCGATCAATTGGAAGTTGGCTAAGTGAGGTCTCTTCAGGATTTGGTGATGCCACTCCTTCTGGGAATCGTATCATCAACCCTGAAAGTCTGTGACACCGACGACCGCATAGGATGCCATACTATTGTTAGTTACTAGGACACCTACCTGTGAGAGGGTTTGGGGCTATGCAGGTAACTAGACCTTCAGATACCGGTTTGTTTCTTGATTTGAGATTCAGGGTATTTATGGACAGTTGAGGGGTCTATCAGAGACCAGGTGGAGTTATGTTATGGGGTCTATCAGAGACCAGAGTTGAAGCTTTGTATTGGGTCTGTCTAAGACCAGGGTTTGAGGTATTCTGGATGGTCTATCTGAGACTTATGATGTGGTTCAGGCTTCTCAGCCATGGCATTTGGTCCCTGTTGCATCTATTTGCATTGCATTGTTTGCATAACCATTATCATGTGCATTTCATTAACGTGTGTCTGTGATGCAGGTGCATTTGCATATTCCCTGATTCTAGTGTTCGGACTTTTGATTATTGGTCATGGCTGGTTTAAGAAAGACAGTTGCATACAAGTTACCTACACCTGACATTACTCCCCTACTTGGTCTGATGTCCCTTGCTGATGAGGAGGTCAGGAGAAGTTTCAGGATGAGTTACGGAAGACTATTGAGACTGGTCTGCAAGCCAACTGCTGTTGAGATGAATGGGCTGTATACATTGATGCAATTCTATGACCCTGCCTTGAGATGTTTCACATTTGCCGACTTTATTTTGGGGCCTACCATGGAAGAGTACGCAGAGTTTATCGAGCTGCCGGTGCAAAATAAGGTTCCTTTCATCCATTGTGACACTAAGCCCTAGCTGGAGGACTTAGCTAAGGCCTTACACATGAACGCTTCTGAACTATTAGTGACTTCTTGGCTCGGGGTTCCAGGCTCCTCCCTCGGTTTTCTGGTTGGCAAAGCCCAAGAATATGCCAAGAGCGGATGCTGGATAGTCTTTAATGCTATTTTAGCTCTGTGCATCTACGGAATAGTGTTGTTTCCCAATTTACCCGATTTTGTGGACTTAGACGCCTTTCATTTGTTTGCTACTGGAAACCCTGTACCCACTTTGATTGGAGATCTCTATCATTCATTGCACTATAAAAATGAAAATAGGAGAGGAAAGACTGTTTACTGTTGTGCGCCGCTGTTGAACATGTGGTTTAAGAGCCACCTCCCCCTAAAGGGACCTTTTGTAGATGGTGCAACTACAGCTGACTGGCCAGAGCGCCTGATGAGACTATCTTCTGAAGACATCGAGTGGTTTGACTGAGACTTGCTGGGGTCTGAGCTTATTTTCAGTTGCTCTGGGTATCCGAACGTGCCCTTGATAGGAAGGAAAGGATGCATCAATTATAATCCATCTCTGTTTGTTCGCCAGTTTGGATACGCATTGAAGAACCCACCTAGGGAGGAAGAAGTACAGGAATCTCTGTACTTCACCGGTGACTTGAATGGAGAGTTACTAGCCAAGCTTCAGCATGCTTGGATGCGTATCAACAGAAGAGGGAAACCACTATTGGGGAAGAATGATTGTCAAGCTTATGTACCATACAAAGCTTGGATGCAAGAGAGAGCAAAGCAGTTGCTAATGCCGTTTCCAGCTGCACCAGTCCACGTTCATATTCCAGTAGAGGAACCAACCACCGTTACTATGGATGTCTACGAGCGAGTTGTAAAAGAGAAGGAAGCCTTGCTGTTGGCTAATGAAGAGTTAGAAAAGGAACTGGCTCAGATGCGTAGTGAGAAAAACAAGGTTGTGCATTCTTTCCAACAGCAGACTGAGTTAGTAAACAGGCTAGGTGCTGAACTGACCGAAGAGAAAAAGAAGCGTGAACGCCTGGGGAAAGAATTCAGAAGCTCTCATGATATGTTGGAGTCCAAGAAGAAATCACTTGATGCCGCCCACCGGGAAATCTCTTCTTGTAACAAAACGTGGAATGCTACGCTAACCAACAACAAAAAGAGGGAAGACAAATTGAAGCAGCAAATTTCTGAACTCGAAGAACAATTGAAGGCTAGCAATAAAAAGTATGAAGAGGAGGTGATGGCAAGATATAGTCTTCAGAACTCATTGAACAAGGCCATCGAGGGCAAGAAAGAGGTTGTGGCTCAGAAACGGAAGCTAGAGGATCGCTTCGGAGAAGGGGCATGGGAGGAATCCGCTGGTGATTTACGACGTGTTCTCAAGCGAAGAGATCTACTTGTTGAGGGTCTGCTTACCCGACCAAGTCATCCAGAGACTAAGAGGTTATTAGAGGAGTACCAGGCATATGGGAGCACTTGACTGTTTCATGTATTAATGTGTATGCTTTATTTGCATGGTGCTGACCATCACCAGGGTTGTTGGTTGAGGTCATGCCTTCTTATTGTACACTCATTGATATTGTATCCCTGACTTGATGGATTTCTCCGCAATATATGAGGTGTTTCCTACAATTCGGCTCCGAACTTCGTATTGCTATCACTGTCACCACACTGACACATTCGCACTAGAATCGGGGAGTGATACGCCCTAATGCACGGACACATATTGCATTGCATTCGCATTCATATTGCATTACAGGTGATTATTGAACTGTATCTCATTTCCTGCACCGTACAGGTCTTTTCAGGATTGAAAGTCAACGCCCGCACCGATATTCCACTCGCACCAACTGCAGAAGAGTTATGGATCAGATGCAGAATGAAATGAAGGACATGCGTGAGAAGCTGGCGCTATTCATGCAAATAATTGAGACCATTGTGAAAGGCCAGGAGAACTTGCAAGCTTTGGTGCAACCTTTGCTGATGAGAAATGTTGGGCACGGAAACAAAGACCATAATTCTGTGCGAGTTGACACTATTCACGGGGATGGTACTCCTACACCGGTAGCTCCACCTGTGGTGAACATACCTGCTGTCAATGTGAACAATGGCGCTGCCGCCGGGAACGGTAACGCAGGAATCGGTAACGAGACTGTCGTCAACAACGTTGGGTTCGGAGATGTCAATCTGGGTGGTGATAATATTGGAGGTAATGGCTTCGGTAACAACGAATTTGGCTTTAATGACCAGGGGTTTGATCATGCTGGGAAGTACGGCTTCAACGCTCAGGGCTTCGGACAGGACGGGTTTGGTATTACCAATCAGGGTTACGACGGATTCGGTAATGGAAATGGTGCTGGGATAATGTCTTTTGGACCTGCCGGAGTCGCTCCGGGGTATGGTAATAGGGGGCGCGGCCCTGTAATGAATCAGACTAGATTTGGCCGTAACAACGGGTACGATGGATACGGAAATGGGAACGGTAATTGGCTAGAAGATCAGCAAGAAGATGCTTTCTCTGGTGGAGGTTTTGAAGGTCCTATGGATGACTCTCAGAGAATCAGGATGCTCGAGGAGCAGATGAAAGGTGTTGTGAATCAAAGTGCTGTGGGTTTAGATATGACCACAATGGGTCTAGTGCCTGGCCTGAGGGTACCACTAAAGTTTAAAGCTCCCACATTCGACAAATATAAGGGGGATACCTGTCCAAAGGTGCATGTGCGGTCATACTATAGAAGGATGTCGGCATATTCGAACGATGAGAGGATGCTGATGCATTTCTTTCAAGACAGCTTGTCAGGTCCTTCCCTTGAATGGTACATGGGGTTGGAGCCAACTCAGATAAAAACATGGAAGCAGCTGGCTGAAGCGTTTGTGGCTCATTATAAGTACAATAGTGATCTGGCACCCAACCGGGTCCAATTGCAGGGATTGTCCCAGAAGAAAGACGAGAGCTTCAAAGAATATGCGCAGAGGTGGCGCGACATGGCTGCACGAGTTCATCCTCCTTTAGATGACAAAGAAATGAATGATATGTTCATAGGAACATTTACTGGTGTGTTTTACGACAAGCTGTTTCATACTTCCTTGGGCAGTTTCTCGGACTTAATCTTGATGGGTGAGAAAATTGAAAGCAATATTAAAATGGGAAGATTCTAAGCTGAGGAATCCACTTCAGCTGGCAGTAACATAAGGGCTTTCGGTGGGCGCCGTCAAGGTGATGCAAGTGCAGTATTCGGGGGCCGAGGCCGAGGCCGGGGCAGAGGTCGGAATCAGTACAATCATCCGCAGCAGGTGGCAAGTGTCACAATTCCATTTCATCAACAACCAATACCACCGCAGCAACAGCAGCCACAACAAGGGGCACATCCTGCCCAGTGCAGAATCCAGGGGGACAAACCGAGGAGGGTGTTTGAAACGCCTCCTTCAACGTATGCAGAATTGCTACAGACGTTATTGGGTTTGAACTTGGTGGAAAAGAGGACTATGGCGCCAGTAACAAGCACTCCTCCGTACGACTTTGACGCAAACAAACACTGTGAGTTCCACTCCGGGGCTCCTGGCCACGACATAGAGAGTTGCCACGCGTTCAAGCATGTGGTACAGGATCTGTTGGATAGCAAGGCCATCAATTTTGGACAAGCGGGTCCGAACATAGTACAAAAGCCCATGCCCAACCACGGGGCAAATTCTATTTTAACTGAGGAGGGTTTGAACTTGATCATGAATGTTGATGACCTAAAGACACCGTTGTGTGAGATAAAGAGCAGATTATTGAAAGGAGGTGTGTATCCGGGCTGCGATGAGTTTTGTTTAGAGCGTTGGACCCAAGCTGGGGGTTGTGCTGAATTGAAGAAGGGTATTCAGACCTTGATAGATGGAGGCACATTACAATTCGACAGAACGGCAGTTGAGGAGCCTGCAGAGTTGCCAGCGGATGAGCAAAGTGATGTAGCTACCGTGACTATCCCCCGAAAAACAATAACTATAACAGCGCCAGCCAGGCGACCGCCGATCACTATCACCAAGGCAGGACCAATCCCTTATGAGAGCACTAAGGCCGTACCCTGGACTTATGGGTTGGAAGCATACTGTGATGGGGTGAAAATTGATGTTAGTAAACAGCCAGTTAAGGTTGTAGACAACGTCGTCGGGACCGGGGGGATGACGAGAAGTGGGAGAATTTTTATATCGCCTGAGGTAGAGGCTGAACGACTGGCGAAAGGAAAAGGAAAGATGAATGAGGATGTCCCTGTACAGAGGAACGGAAAAGAAACGTCATTGAAGGATGTATAAGAGTTTATGCGTCTTATTCGTAAGAGTGATTATAAGATTGTTGAGCACTTTCAACAGACGCCGTCGAAGATATCCATACTGTCGTTGCTATTGTGTTCCGAAGCTCATAGGAATGCATTGTTGAAAGTTATGGATACGTCATTCGTACCCCAAGATGTTTCTATGAATCAGTTGGAGGGGGTGTTGGCGCATGTGAACGCAGGCCATAGCTTGGGATTTACAGACTTTGATTTGACCCCGAGGGGGAGAGAGCATAACATGGCGTTGCACGTCTCAGTTGAGTGTAGGGGCTCAGTCATGTCTCATGTACTGGTAGATACCGGATCTTCCTTAAACGTGCTGCCAAAGAAAGCAATAATGAAATTGGACATCAGGGGAATCATTTGTACGCCTAGTGACTTGGTGGTCAGGGCATTTGATGGTACACGAAGAACAGTCTTTGGATCCATAACGTTACCTCTACAGGTGGGGCCGGAGGTTTTCGAAACTGAATTTTACATTATGGACATCCAGCCAGCATACAGCTGTCTTCTCGGACGACCATGGATCCATGGTGCTGGGGCAGTCACATCTACCTTGCACCAAAAGCTGAAATACATGGTAGGGGACAGTGTGGTCACGGTCTGTGGAGAAGAAGATATATTGGTTAGCCATCTGTCATCATTCAAGTACGTAGAAGTCGACGGCGAGATTCATGAAACACCCTGTCAAGCCTTTGAAGGGTTGCGCATCAAAGACAAAGTTCCAGGGCCGAGTAAAGCGTCAGAGGTGGCCGTCTCGTCATACAAGGATGCTCAGGCTCTAGTGAAGACTGGTGAGACAAAAGGCTGGGGCAAGGTTCTGGATATTCCTGTGAAGATGGACAGATTTGGGCTGGGATATCAACCGTCGTCGTCAACGCCTGCTGCTGGGGCACCCCGTTTCAAAGGGCCAATAACAATCACAGCTAGTGGAGTGTACCACGAGGCCATCAACACTATTTCAGATTCCGAAGAAGGAGACAGTGATTGCGACATGGACGCCTGGATTCAGCCGAGCGTGCCAGGACAAGGATTATGCAATTGGTCTATTCAGGAGATTGTTCCTGTGACTACCAAACAGTAATACTTTGTTTTCTTAATTGTTGAACAATCCGGTGTCTTACCCGGGGCATCGTGATTTTGCTTAGGGTCGTGCTGTTATGTACATTGCATTGTTTAATCATTAAAGAAAAGGCGTTTTTTCATGTACAAATATTGCGATCTCTGTTTTTCCTGTTTTTGTGTTTTACAATAAAATGGCAACGTGGTTATTCGCTTTATACATATTTTGAAGCATTTAACCATTCCTTTTGCAGCATAATATTTTCAGATGACATCATTGAACCGCCTATGACTCATTTCGACTTTGAGCACCCGGTATTTCAGGCCGAAGAAGAGATTGTTGAAGATGGCGATGTTCCAGAAGAGTTGTCTTGGTTGGTAAAGCAAGAAGAACGAATCATTCTGCCTCATAAGGAGGTCATTGAAATTATTAACCTGGGGTCGGAAGGGGTTGAAAGGAACATCCGTATAGGAGCCGCGCTGCAGAGCGACGTCAAGCGAAGACTGGTCGAAATGCTCAGAGAGTACAGTGATGTGTTCGTTTGGTCGTATGAAGACATGCCTGGGCTGGATACGGATATGGTTGTGCACCGTCTGCCGCTAAAAGAAGAATGCCCGCCGGTTAAGCAGAAGCTTCGCAGAACTAGACCTGGCAGTGAAAATTAAGGAGGAGGTCCAAAAGCAGTGGGATGCTGGTTTCCTAGCTGTTACAAAATATCCCTCATGGGTCGCTAATATAGTACCAGTGCCAAAGAAAGACGGTAAAGTGAGAATGTGCGTAGATTACCGTGATTTGAACAAAGCGAGCCCGAAAGATGATTTTCCGCTTCCTCACATCGATGTGCTGGTTGATAACACTGCTCAATTCTCTGTATTCTCCTTCATGGATGGCTTCTCGGGCTATAATCAGATTAAAATGGCGCCAGAAGACATGGAGAAGACCACTTTCATAACGCCCTGGGGAACATTTTGTTACAAAGTGATGCCCTTCGGATTAAAGAATGCTGGGGCAACGTATCAGCGTGCAATGACGACTCTTTTTCATGATATGATGCATAAGGAGATCGAGGTTTATGTCGATGATATGATTGCCAAATTCCAGACGGAGGAAGGACATTTGGTGAACTTGCTGAAATTATTCAAAAGGCTTAGGAAGTTCAGGCTGAGACTGAACCCTAACAAGTGCACCTTCGGGGTGAGATCGGGTAAACTGCTGGGGTTTATCGTGAGCGAAAAAGGAATAGAGGTTGATCCTGCAAAAATAAAAGCAATACAAGAGATGCCGACGCCTAAAACAGAAAAAGAAGTACGTGGGTTTTTAGGGAGGTTGAACTACATCGCTCGGTTCATATCTTACCTAACGGCCACGTGTGAGCCATTGTTCAAGTTGTTGAAAAAGGACCAGGCTGTAACATGGAATGAAAATTGTCAAAAGGCGTTCGATAAAATAAAACAGTATTTGCAAGAGCCTCCTATTTTGATACCTCCAGTGGCAGGGAGACCCTTGATTATGTATTTGACAGTTCTTGAGGGAAGTATGGGTTGTGTTCTCGGTCAACACGACGAGACAGGAAGAAAAGAGCATGCAATATACTACTTGAGTAAGAAGTTTACTGAATGTGAATCTCAATATTCAATGCTCGAAAAAACTTGTTGCGCGCTAGCCTGGGCCGCCAAGCGTCTGAGACAATACATGCTGAACCATACAACCATGCTCATCTCGAAGATGGATCCTATCAAATACGTATTTGAAAAGCAAGCATTATCGGGGAGAATTCCCCGTTGGCAGATGGTTTTGACCGAATATGACATCCAGTATGTCTCACAGAAGGCTATAAAGGGGAGTGTATTATCTGAGTACTTGGCAGAGAAGCCTATTGAGGACTACCAATCAATGAGGTTTGATTTTCCTGACGAGGATATCATGTACCTAAAGATGAAAGATTGTGAAGAACCGTTGCCGGACGAAGGACCAGAATTGGGTTCCAAATGGAAGTTGATCTTTGACGGAGCTGTAAACTCCTACGGTAGCGGAATAGGGGCAATCATCACTACTCCACATGGGTCACACATCCCATTTACTGCTCGATTGACCTTTCCAGTTACCAATAATGAAGCCGAATACGAAGCCTGTATCATGGGGCTTGAAGAAGCCATTGATTTGCGAATCAAAAATCTGGATGTATACGGAGACTCAGCTCTGGTGGTGAATCAAATAAAAGGAGAGCGAGAGACACGTCAGCCTAATTTGATACCATATATGAATTACGCGAGGAGATTGTTGCCTTTCTTTGACAAGGTTGAGTTACATCATGTACCGCGAGCAGAGAATCAAATGGCTAACGCCCTGGCCACATTGTCTTCCATGTATAAAGTCAACTTCTGGAATGAGGCTCCCAGAATTGTTATCTCTCGGCTTGACAGACCCGCCTTCGTATTTGCCATTGACGAAGCATCTGATGATAAACCCTGGTATTTTGATATCCTTAATTTCCTGAAAAACAAGGAATATCTGGCTGGGGCATCCAGTCATGATCAGAAGACTCTCAGAAGATTGGCGGGCAATTTCTATCTGAATCCGGACGGTGTTTTATACAAGAGAAATCACGACTTGGTGCTACTGCGTTGCGTAGACGAGAAAGAGGCGAAGTTGCTCATGGAGGAAATACATGAGGGTACATTTGGTACGCATGCTGGTGGGCACGCTATGACGAGGAAGCTGCTGAGGGCAGGTTATTATTGGCTAACTATGGAAACAGATTGTTTCAAGTTTGCGAAGAAGTGTCATAAGTGCCAGATCTATGCAGATAAGATTCATGTGCCTCCGAGTCCTCTGAACGTGATGTCGTCACTGTGGCCATTCTCAATGTGGGGAATCGACATGATTGGAAAGATCGAGCCGACGACTTCTAATGGACATCAGTTCATTCTGGTAGCAATCGATTATTTTACCAAATGGGTTGAAGCGGCATCCTATGCGAATGTGACCAAGCAGGTGGTAGCCAGGTTTATCAAGCGAGATATCATTTGCAGATATGGAATCCCCGAGCGGATAATTACCGACAACGGTTCGAACTTAAATAACAAAATGATGAAGGAGCTGTGTCAGAATTTTAAGATCGAGCATCACAACTCCTCTCCTTATCGACCTAAGATGAATGGCGCTGTTGAAGCGGCCAATAAGAACATAAAGAAGATTGTTCAGAAGATGGTGGTGACCTATAAGGACTGGCATGAGATGCTACCTTTTTCTTTGCACGGTTATCGTACGACGGTACGCACATCAACCGGGGCAACCCCGTTCTCGTTGGTATATGGAATGGAAGCAATGTTACCACTGGAAGTTGAGATTCCTTCCCTGAGAGTATTACGAGATGTCCAACTAGACGAGGCAGAATGGGTGAAAGACAGGTTGAACCAGCTGAGTTTAATGGATGAGAAGAGGCTAGCTTCTCTAGCATACGGTCGTTTGTACCAGAGCCGAATGAAGAAAGCGTATGATAAAAAGATACACCCTCAGAGCTTTCAGACGGGCGACCTTGTACTAAAGAGGATTCTCCCGCCACAGGCAGATCACAGGGGCAAATGGACCCCCAACTACGAAGGGCCATACGTTGTCAGAAAAGTCTTTTCAGGAGGAGCTTTGTTGTTGTCCACCATGGACGGTGAAGACTTTACGTCGCCTGTGAATTCGGACGCAGTTAAAAGATACTTTGCTTGAAATTGACCCGCTGGACAGAAAAAAGAGAGTCCAGGCAAAAATGGGGCATCCTGGCTGTCGCTACTGCGAAAATCGGCGCCGGCTGACAGAAGAGTCGCCACCATGCGTTATTTATCCCAACGGAGGGAAAGGAAACGCTCGAAGTAAACCTCGCAAAAAACGGGAAAGGGTATGGTCATCGCAACCAAAACCGGGGTTCGGGAGTCGGTTACGCAAGGGGAAGGTATTAGCACCCCTCACGTCCGTCGTACTCGACGGGATCCACGCTTGCTTGGGTTGTCTAAAGGATGCTAAACAATCTATCTACGGCTGCTAAATCTAAACGGAAGGGAATTGACTCGATAGAGCGTCGTACTCTATGCCTACGTATTCTCAAGAGAGAAAGTCAGAGTCAACGTAGTTCGGGACTACGGGGAAATTGGCTCGCCAAGACTTCGTGTCTTGTGCCTACGTACTTCCACACTGCATGGAAGATCAGAGCTTTACGTAGTTCAGGCTAACTACGGCTAAACAGGGTATTCTCACACAGGAGTGAGAAATTCAACTGGTTTTACAGGTACGGGAACCTATGGGAAAAACTACGGTCTGGTCTCAAATGCATTCGGGCAAGAGAGAAAAAGGGTAACATCAGTCGTCAGCGGGAAAGTCTCGATCGCACAGCAGCGAGAGAACAAAAGGTTAATTGTTAGTGTGCTCGCTAGGATATCGCATCCTATGCCTACATATTCTCGTCTGGTACGAGAAATCAGAGCAGCTGTAGTTCGGCTACTTCGAGACCACAGCTCGAATCTCGTTTTATTAACATTCTGAAAATGGTTACAATGATTGAATGCTGGAAAATAAACTCCTAGGAAATACTATCATATCCTATCCTGAAAAATCAAATGGAAAATAGTCCCCTAACAAGTGGACGTCTAAACTATCTCTAAAAATGTAAAATAAACTCTATGAAAAAATACACTCTAAAAAAATATTACATCTAATTTTTTTTTCTCTTTTTCATACTTCTATTTTCTTCTTTCAAAATATTTTTCCTCTTTTTTTTATATTTTTTTTCTTCATATTTTTCATATTTCTTTTTCTATTTCTTCATTATTTTTTCTATATTTCTTTTTCTATTCTTTTCATTATTTCTTTCAATATTTTTTTTCTCTTCAATATTCTTTTTTCATATTTTTCATATTTTCTTTTCTTTTTTCATTTCTTAATATTTCTTTTTCTCATTTCCTTTTTTCAATATTATTTTTCAGTATCTTTTTCAATAGAAAAAACTAAGCAAAATAAAAATAAAGAAAAGAAAAAAATACAAAGGAGGGGAGGGGGTACACAGTTTACAGGGGGGAGTTAATCAGCGAAAAAACAATTGGAAACTGGGCCCAGCCCAGCAAAAACGCAAGGAAGAAAAGAAAAAAAAAATGGGAGGGGGAAGTTAGTGAACGGAGGGTGCATGCTAGCCATTGCATTGGGCCCATCCCAATATCCTTCAGTAAAAAAATGGAGGGGGAGGTGCAAGAAAAAACGTTGGGCCTCGTGGCCCCAAGCCCAAACCCGGCCCATCTCCTCATCCTCTCCTTTCACTCTCTCATTCTGAAACCCTAGTGGACCTTTCTCCCTCTCTCACGGCGCCGTCGTTCTCCTCCTCTCCCCATCTCCGAAACCTCCTTCGTTCTCCAACCTTGTTCTTCCTTGATCTCTCTCTCAGATTCTCTTGCTCACAAACCATTCGATCCATTGTAATGCTTAACAGGAAATAAGAAAAGACGGTGAAAACAATGAGTGGAGGTGCGAGATCGTGCGAAGGTTGTTGACGCTGTTTTGAGATTTTCTGGCCGCTTCTTAAAAGTTGGTGAAGCGATGAAGTTGATCTTGACATTTCTGATGTTTTGATTTAAAGAGATTCGCGAAGATCTCAATGCTCAATGAAGATCTGATGAAGATCGCTTGAGGAAGACGAATATTCTGGAGATTCTTGAGGACTTCTGGAAACGCATGAAGGATTGGCGACGATTACTGAAACCGCATGTTGGAGAACTTCGCTCATGGAGGATCCCATTGCTGTTCTTGGATTCCTGGGGAAGAACGATGAACTTGGACGATCTATGAAGTTCTAGGGAGCGCCGGTACTTGTTGATCGTTGATGACGATGACTCGAGCCTTGAAGGTGTTGGAGATTTCTAAAGATCAGTGAGGAACGTGAGGATGAAGATTCATAAGAACCTTGATGAACATCGGTGGTCGACGTCTGCTGAAGATCCAGAACGCACGCTCGGGGATGAAGATCCTTGATGACGCGATGATCAGAAACTGGAAAACATTATTGGTGAGGTTGATCGGAAGAGATGGAAATCGGAGAAGAAAGAGGAGAAGAAAAGATCTGGGCGAAAATTATGTTTTCCGGCGTTTGGACGGTGGCCGGAAGGAGTTACTGGTCAGTTACGGTGGTCGCCGGCCATGCATGCCGGCCGGTGAGGGTTTCCGGCGAGGACAGGTGGTGTGTACGCGTGGCACGCATGCAAGGAGTGAGGCGGTAGTGGAATGCCACGTGTGAGGACGGGTGTCACAGAGGGACCATGGGTGGAGGACTGTGTGCATGGGGCACACGTGGTGTGTGGAGAGGAAAATGGAGATGAGGCGTGGCAGTGTGTGGGTGAGGAACGTGGCCTCTTCCTCTGCTTCACACGTGGAATGAACCATTTATAGGACTTGGATTATTCTGGACTTTTCTGGAAATGGACAAAAAATGAATAAACTGGGCCTCCCAAAACGGGAATCTGGGCCCAACGAAAAAAAACAACAAAACCCAAAATCTGAATAATAATGGATTAAAAAACTGAATTAAAAAGCTAATTAAATGCTGATTAATAATGAACTAAACCTCATTAAAAAAACTGATTAAAGACTTAAACCTACCCTTAAGCTAAACTGAAAATTAAACTAATCTAGACCCTAATTAATTCCTAATTAACACCTAAACAAAATATTAAGACCTAATAATCTAACTAAATCCTAATTAGATCTAAAAAAAAGAGAATTAACCTAAAAACTCCATTAATCCCAATTAATTTCTAAACAAAAAACTCTAATAATTCTCTAATCTAAGAATTAAGCTAAAACTCTAATAATTCTCTCTAATAATCCCACTAATCTAAATTTTTTATTAAACTCTATTAAATCCCTAATATAACCTATATTATTTATTTAAAAGAAAGGCTATTATTCTAATAAAACTATTAAAAAACTACATTCTTCTATTAAAATGATTAAAAAGCTATTTAATATCTAATCTATTCTAAAAATGGATTAAAACTATTAAAACTATTAAAACCTATTAATATTCTATTAAAATCTATTATTCTAAAAATGATTAAAAAGCTATAAAACCCTAAAAATAGCTAATAAAATCCAGAAAAATCATAATAATTCCCGAAGGAACAAAAATAGCACCGAACGACAAATAACACTGCGAGAGCGCACCGGGACAACCGGTAAAAATCAACGTACACCGAAATATCCCTAAAAATAACAGTGCGAGCTGCAAACACCAGGAATAGCACGAATTCCCAAAAAAATACGATTCTACCTATCTGAACCGATTGAAACACCTGAGACGCGAGACGAGGGCTGTGATCCCGATAAAATCAAAACAACTGGAAAATGCACTGTATGCGATATGCAGATGCGAATGCGGTCATGCATCGAAACATAGGACCAGATACGAGACCCGGTTGGTCAAATTTTAGGGTGCAACAGCTGCCCCTATTCAAGCGGCTTGGACCTGAATGGGTGAAGAGCGCTCAACCTTCAAACATTCAAAGGTAGATGACGGTTGAATACAAATGAAACCCTGAAATTTTCCAACCGTGGGAATATACTGCAAATCTGCTTGAGGAATAAAATCCAGAATCAAACCCAGCCGTCACGGCAACAAACTGATCAATCATCTGGTAAAGAACTCCTGATTTTAACACTCGTTATCTGCGTTATACCCCATTTAACAAACCCGAAGGTTGCAACAAAACACCTGATCCTCTCACATCGTCTACTGATTAACAGGAAGAGAAATATACTCACATCGTCTAAAGATAGACGGAAAGACACCCTGTTTCAAGGAAAGCTTCAATACTCACATCGTCTAATGATAGACGGGAAGACACCCATAATCCCGAGGGAAAAAAATTCAATACTCACATCGCCTAAAGATAGACGGGAAGACACCCATAATCTCGAAGGAACGAATCCAATACTCACATCGTCTAATGATAGACAGAAAGACACCCATAATCCCGAAGGAAAAAAATTCAATACTCACATCGTCTAAGGATAGATGGAAAGACACCCATAATCCTGAAGGAAAAAAATTCAATACTCACATCGTCTAAGGATAGACGGAAAGACACCCATAATCCCGAAGGAAAAAAATTCAATACTCACATCGTCTAAGGATAGATGGAAAGACACCCATAATCTAATCTCGAGACCATCCATCAAATTTCAGAATCCTTTCGTCTACGGGAATTGATGGAAAGAACAATATCTTTAAAGGGGCCACATCATCAGTAAGGACCGACGGGAAGAAAACCACCTTCAAATAGCCCTGTCGTTGACAATCAGGAAATCCCTCTTGAAATGTCATCTCACCCAATATACAGAAAGAAAACCATTATCCGAAAGATCGCTTTGAAACCCCTCAACATCCAAAGATAACCAGAGAATACTTGCTGGGGAAACCCACCATCCGTGTGATCTGACGATAAGAAACCCGCTGAAAAATCACCTGAAACTTCATATCGTCTACTGATAGACGGAAAGAACACCCCTTAGAGAAACCCCATCTTGAAACCCCCACTGAAAAATTAACCGAAACTTCACATCGTCTACTGCTAGACGGAAAGAAAGCCATATTCGAACTCAAGACGTCTAACAATAGACGGAGAAATCCACTTATTGGAGGAACACATCGTCAATATGAATTGACGGGAAGAAAAGCCTGTCGATACCAGATGACTGATTGATCAAAGCATAACTGTTGCATGATCTGAAATACAAATAAACTGTTGAATGGTCTGAATGTTGCTGCTGGATGAAATGCCCCTGAACTGATCACAAAGTAATTCACGCGCCATATGAGGCTAATAGAAACCCTGGCTTAAGCTTCGTATGCATATGCATATGCTTGAATCTTTCTATGACGTAATGCTCCATTCAGGATGGAAATGCTACGCATTTTGAAAATGAAATGCAAGTATGATGCAAATATGATGACATGCAACATGCTAATGTAGGCTCGAGCTGCTGGAGAAAGTCGGGTACAGAAAACCACTTCAGCAAAATAAATGCTGAAGACGAAGCCAACTCCGCTGGAGATAAACCGGATATCGCAGAATCATTCCAGCAAAATAAATGCTGGAAGAGTGAAATCAACTCCGCTGGGGGATTCGGGAACTGAACCAAGCACCTCGTTGAAGTAACACCCTGCTGAGGAATATAACTCTGCTGTGAAATAGCAGATGTGCCAAGTATGATTGGACTTCTCTGGGGATAGCTTATCCACGCCGATGAAAAAACTAGACTTTGCTGGAGAAAAATAGCCGGAGTCTTCCTGCGTACTGACGAAGCTCGGATTTGGAAACTGATGCGCCAACACGGATGGGCCTCACAGTGATCGCCAACATGGATTTGAACTTTTAGGCTATCTGCAATGGGTCAGGTACAACTGACGCTGAACAACATTCTGTCTGAATTCACAGTCCCTGATTAAAGAGTCAAGGGATAGTAACACAACTTCCCGACATTCGCCTCGCACTCGAAAATTGGCTGAATCTGCTCGAATAACTCTGAATAACCCTGCTGATACGGAGAAAAACAATCCCTTCACTTCTGATATGCCCCAGCCTACGGGACCTTTGTGGGGATAGTCCTCGAAAGGGAATCTGAACATTTGTACCCCGTTGGTCCGATATGAACTGCCCCAGCATTTTGAACTTCGGAGAAATACTTCACACCAAATGCCCCTCGAATAAGGAATAACCCCTGCGCTCTTAAGATGGCCTGTCCCTGACTGCAATGACTTTGCCCCTGATTAGATGATTCAGCATAGTGCCCCTGACTACAAGATATTTACCGAATCTCAACCTGATTGCCCCAGGATAACTGACTTCGAAAGGCTGACCTGACTGGGGATCACTTAATGGCTTGCCCTGGCTTGCGGAGCATTCGTGCGCTCTGCATTCTATCCTGACCATACCTTCCATTGTAGGAAACTTTCCTGCTGTCAAGCGCTTACTTGCGAGTAAAATAAGTTGTTTTGTGTGAAAGATGTATTAATGCAACACATATGACAGCTTTGACATCCAATCTGTTCACTGGGAATAGGAAAAAACAGTTTATGGCACAAAATGCACAAAACATTTATCAAAATCAGTACCAACATGGTAAGAGGAACCCTTTTAGGAGTCAGAATCGACGCGACCTTTACCGAAGTATGCTTTCGAAATAACCTGCTTCAATTAGGACTTTTGAAGGTTATAACGTGGTCAGGTTCACGGTTTTAAAGGAAAGGGTAAAGGCTCAAAGTTTATTTTAACCCACCCACTCTCCTTGATGTTCTCCCATCCTACGTTCAGCTAATTCGACCTTAGCGCTCACCTCTCAGAGGCTGAAAGATAGGAGTGATAGTTCGAGAAATTATGATTGTTGGGAGTGACAGCCACTCACCTTTCGTCTTTGACACTTGAGGTCACACGACTCGTGTTTCATTTGAGGATTTTTCCATCCTTTCATCTTTTTCTTTTCATATCCCTAACTTTTGCCTGGACCGACTCTTTGGAGTTTCTTTTGATTCTTTAAGTCCAGCGGGATGCCCTCATTTTTGCCTAAGCCAATTGTTTTCTTTTCTTGACTTAGCGGGCTTTTGATTTTTTTCTCTTTTTTCGAACAAGTCGTGTGACACTGGTTGTCTGACTCTTTGGGGAATGATGTGACTGTCTCACTCTTGATTTAACCATTGCGTTAGGCACGACCTCTAAAGGTGTGATTGGTCCTCGAACGGACACTCCTTTTGCAATTTGGTCGCTCGGCCAAATTAGCTAACACCTACCCTGCCCCAGGTTAAGGTTGAGGGTTTTTCATTCACAGAAAGAAACTCCTACTACAAGGCTCAAAGGGGTTGACAAGGGATTATCTTCCTTATATCACCGGTGTTTAGGGATTTGAAACAATGCCTGTACATCATCAGCAAGTTTTATTTCAAAAGCATACAATATCGGAAGTTGCGCGTCGTTCATTTTCGTCATCCTCCCTAGATCCTTCTTAACCAAGCATTGGACATTGGTAAAAACAATTAGTGAACACGAATGGATTTAATCAAAACATGCATATTTATTTCATTATCATCAATTGAATGAAAACAACAAGTTTTACAAACAAGATTGCAATTTAAACAGGAAAGATACTACAAATATAAGGAAATGACAAGATAAAACACAGAAGACTGCCAGCTTCCTAGAACTAGGCTTTCACATCTGTCCTGCTGCTGAACCAGCCCTCTTCACAATCAGTTATTAGAGGCAATTCGATATTGTCCTGATCTGCTTTCAACGACCCAACCAAATTATAGAGCCCCTCTTCCTCATTCAGACGCTTTTGGACCCTTCCTGTCCGAAGTTGATTGCTGCACTATCAAGTAGGTCTTGCACCTTGTGCTTGAAGGCCAGACAATCTTCAATGTTGTGCCCCGGTGCTCCTGAATGGAAATCACAGCGCTCCTTGATATCATACCCTGCTGGAGGCGTACCCGTCAGCGGGGCTAACTTCCTCTTCTCAACCAACTGCAATCGTAGCAACACCTGAAGAAGTTCGGCATACGGCATCGGAGGCACCTTAAATACCCTCACCGGCCTCTGATTCTGAGCTCTTCGCTGATCGGGATGCTGCTGCCTCTTCCACTGTTGAGATCGTTGTTGTCGTTGCTGGAATCGGGTTGACTGCTGAACAACTTTCGTAGCAAATACAACATCGGTTTCTTGACTTTCACCGCACTGATTAAGGCACTCCTTATGCTTAGCCATTTTCTTTCTCAGATCTGCCCCAGGAATAGGCAACAGTTGTGGGCATGGAGATTCTGACACCATGGAGTCCAGGATACGTTTCTGACCTACTGCAGCTTTAGAAGCATCCATCATCTTAACATCAACTGGGATAGGATCAATACGCACAGCTACACCGCTTGGCGAGAATTCAATATCTTTCGAGTCAATCAGGTCTTGAACATTGTGCTTAAAAGCATGACGACTCTCGATGTCGTATCCGAGTGCCCCAGAATGAAATTCACATTGCTTACTGGTATCGTACCCATAAGGGAGTGCTCCCGCTGGTGGTTCCAACGTTCTCTTTTCAACCATCTTGAACCTCAATAAAGTCTGCAAGAGCTCAGCATACTTTGTAGGTGGCGCCTCAAATATCCTCTTTGGCTTCCCCTCCTGAATCCTTCGTTGAGCTGGGTGTATCTTTTGTTGCTGCTCAGGTTCCACGGGCACAGGTGGCACGAGCTTCTTCACTGCGGCTTCAAATAGCTGATCATCCTCTTTCCTAAGCACATTCTTGACTACTTCCATGATCAAGCTCATTTGGGTCTTCAGCTGACTATTTTCCTCCTTGAGGATCTTCTGCTCTAGACGCATCTCTTGCATGTCTTTCATCATCTGCCCCAGCTGGCTTCGGACTTCGATCAATTCAACCTGATTCTGTTCCATATCTCTGAAGGAATTCCTGCAACAAACTGGACGATGAGGAAATAAGACCCACGGTTCTGATGTACCTGTTAAATGATAATGCAACGCAGAAAGCAAACACATATTCATGACAAGACGAAAAGAAACTCAAGCTATAAGCACACAGACGAACATCTCCCACACATGTATAACCAACAAAAGCAGCACGTAAGCGCAAATGAGTACGAGTACGATGACCCCAGCCAACAATCCTGGTGGTGGTCAGCAAACATTAGTGCACAAAAGCTAAACGGGTTAGCAGAGAAAACAGATGCGACCCCCGACACAGAAACCTCTAGAAATTTCTACCATATTCAGCTGAACTCTCCGATTGGCAATCTTCTGAGCACACACTTCCTATGGAGTCTTCCATGATATTAACTGATGAACCCACACAACTGGATGACGGAGAATCGTTAATCTGAACAAAACCCTGGGGCGTGATGAAAATCCGGTTAGCGTCTAATAGATCCTGAACCTGGCTTCTAAGCACCTTACAATCATTTGTTGAATGCCCTTGGGCCCCGACATGGTACTCACAGCGGGCGCTGGCATCAAAACCTGGAGGATATGGTGGAATCATGGGATTAGTCTCTTTCGGCACTATCAATCCACTTCTGACCAGATCCGGCAACAACTGACTGTACGACATCGGTAGCTGAGTAAACTGCCTTTCAGGCTTCCTTGGTCTTCGCTGGGCGTGCTGACGCGATCGACGATAGGATGACCGTTGACTTGAAGTGTCTGAAAACCGATCCTGAGATGCTAGAGATTCTGAGACGACGTCATTTCCTTCTTCCCACTCTTCTTGAGAACTGATAACTGACCCATTCTTATCGACTGGGATATAAGGAGCGTCTCGAAGCTTTCCACTCTTAAGTCCTCTCTCAACCAGCTCACCCATTCTCATCAGGCCCACAAAGCTTGTACAACCGAACAATTTGTCATAATAATGGCCCTTCAGAGTACCCAAGAAGATGTCAACCATTTCTCTTTCCTGAAGCGGTGGTTGAACACTAGCAGCCAATTCTTTCCATCTTTGCACATACCCTATGAATGATTCATTCTCCGCTCGAGATAATTCTTGCAGCTGTACGAGACTGGGAGCCATATCCAGGTTGTAATCGTACTGCTTCATGAAAGCTCTGGCTAAATCCACCCATGATCGAATCTGATTACTCTCTAACTGCACATACCACCTCAAAGATGCCCCAGTCAGACTATACTGAAAGCAATGGATCATCAATTGGTAGTTTCGCACAAACGAAGTCATTCTACGACAGAACATCATCAAATGCAGCTTCGGACAGCTATCTCCCGTGTACTTTTCAAACTTCGGCACCTTGAACTGATAAGGCAACACCAGGTCAGGAACCAAACACATGTCTGCAGCATTCAGGTTAACAGCATCTTTGACCTCCAAAGCTTTGACTCTTTCTTCCAATGCTCGGAACCTTCTATCACCTTCAAGAGATCTTGAGTTTACAGTCCTAGCTACCGGGATATATCTGCATGGATTCCTCTCAGGGAAAACAGCACCTTGATTGTTAACAGGAGGAAGACGTTCATTTCGGGCAACAAACTGCTCACGTCGATCTCGGTTCTCAATAGTGGGCTGTACAACTTGGTCTGCAGTCAGGTTGTTCGCTTGCGGGAAGTCTTTCATAGAATCATACTGAGGGTGGGACGTCATAGTAAACCCTGTCAAGGTGTTAGGAGACTGGAAATTGCCTTCAGACATAGCTACCAATTACCTGTAACTGACTACCCTGCTTGATTCTGAAATCTGCTCAAGTCTGCTCCAACCCCTTGGTCGTCTTCTGACAATCAACAGTTGCTCAATCCAAACTCCGAGTACTCACCTTCAGGAAACAAAGGCTGGATCAGAACTCGGGCTAGCTGGAGAAATGCTGTGCAATATGATGCGAAGATGCTTATGCAAATGCAATGCAATGCAACAAACACGGGATCACAGCCCCCACACAATCTGAATACTGCTGCACAGCTGACGGAGTACGTTTTCTCTAAAGAGAAGACCAAAATAACGGGTAGGTTGGAAGCCAAGTTTCCTGCAAAAAAAACCCCCCACTCACAGGTATGGACCTATATCTGACAAGGTACGGCGTCCTATGCGGTCGTCAACGTCACAGACTTTCAAAACTGACGATACGATTCCCAGAAGGAGTGGCATCATCAAGTCTTGAAGAGGCCTCACTTAGCTAACTTCCAAATGATCGGTTCCCAGAGTCGACAATCCAACTAACCAGCAACCCGAGCCACCTAAAGGGTGGGACAAGAGGCCAACCAGAAGAACCTCGTCTGAGTGTAGATTTCGTGGGACACTAGGACATGCAAAGCATGTGCGCGTCCACTAATTTCTACTCTAATTCTAGGTGCACTCAAGCCCAGGTCCGACTTATCTCTCAATCATAGAACACCTGTCACACCCCAACAGCAACAGATAATATCAATAAATAAGCCCCAATAGACAAGCAAACAAGCGCTAGGATTGACTCTCTTTAGGGGACGTTGGATCCCACATGCATAAGGACTATCGCCGTCCTTAGCAGCCAGGGGACGTTGGATCCCCAGCAGAGTCGCCAGCTATCGCTACTGCGAAAATCGGCGCCGGCTGACAGAAGAGTCGCCACCGTGCGTTATTTATCCCAACGGAGGGAAAGGAAACGCTCGAAGTAAACCTTGCAAAAAACGGGAAAGGGTATGGTCATCGCAACCAAAACCGGGGTTCGGGAGTCGGTTACGCAAGGGGAAGGTATTAGCACCCCTCACGTCCGTCGTACTCGACGGGATCCACGCTTGCATGGGTTGTCTAAAGGATGCAAAACAATTTATCTACGGCTGCTAAATCTAAACGGAAGGGAATTGACTCGATAGAGCGTCACACTCTATGCCTACGTATTCTCAAGAGAGAAAGTCAAAGTCAACGTAGTTCGGGACTACGGGGAAATTGGCTCGCCAAGACTTCGCGTCTTGTGCCTACGTACTTCCACACTGCATGGAAGATCAGAGCTTTACATAGCTCAGGCTAACTACGGCTAAACAGGGTATTCTCACACAGCAGTGAGAAATTCAACTGGTTTTACAGGTACGGGAACCTATGGGAAAAACTACGGTCTGGTCTCAAATGCACTCGGGCAAGAGAGAAAAAGGGTAACATCAGTCGTCAGCGGGAAAGTCTCGATCGCACAGCAGCGAGAGAACAAAAGGTTAATTGTTAGTGTGCTCGCTAGGATATCGCATCCTATGCCTACATATTCTCGTCTGGTACGAGAAATCAGAGCAGCTGTAGTTCGGCTACTTCGGGACCACAGCTCGAATCTCGTTTTATTAACATTCTGAAAATGGTTACAATGATTGAATGCTGGAAAATAAACTCCTAGGAAATACTATCCTATCCTATCCTGAAAAATCAAATGGAAAATAGTCCCCTAACAAGTGGACGTCTAAACTATCTCTAAAAATGTAAAATAAACTCTATGAAAAAATACACTCTAAAAAAATATTACATCTAATATTTTTTTCTCTTTTTCATACTTCTATTTTCTTCTTTCAAAATATTTTTCCTCTTTTTTTTATATTTTTTTTCTTATTTTTCATATTTCTTTTTCTATTTCTTCATTATTTTTTCTATATTTCTTTTTCTATTCTTTTCATTATTTCTTTCAATATTTTTTTCTCTTCAATATTCTTTTTTCATATTTTTCATATTTTCTTTTCTTTTTTCATTTCTTAATATTTCTTTTTCTCATTTCCTTTTTTCAATATTATTTTTCAGTATCTTTTTCAATAGAAAAAACTAAGCAAAATAAAAATAAAGAAAAGAAAAAAATATAAAGGAGGGGAGGGGGTACACAGTTTACAGGGGGGAGTTAATCAGCGAAAAAACAATTGGAAACTGGGCCCAGCCCAGCAAAAACGCAAGGAAGAAAAGAAAAAAAAATGGGAGGGGGAAGTTAGTGAACGGAGGGTGCATGCTGGCCATTGCATTGGGCCCAACCCAATATCCTTCAGTAAAAAAATGGAGGGGGAGGTGCAAGAAAAAACGTTGGGCCTCGTGGCCCCAAGCCCAAACCCGGCCCATCTCCTCATCCTCTCCTTTCACTCTCTCATTCTGAAACCCTAGTGGACCTTTCTCCCTCTCTCACGGCGCCGTCGTTCTCCTCCTCTCCCCATCTCTGAAACCTCCTTCGTTCTCCAACCTTGTTCTTCCTTGATCTCTCTCTCAGATTCTCTTGCTCACAAACCATTCGATCCATTGTAATGCTTAACAGGAAATAAGAAAAGACGGTGAAAACAATGAGTGGAGGTGCGAGATCGTGCGAAGGTTGTTGACGCTGTTTTGAGATTTTCTGGCCGCTTCTTGAAAGTTGGTGAAGCGATGAAGTTGATCTTGACATTTCTGATGTTTTGATTTAAAGAGATTCACGAAGATCTCAATGCTCGATGAAGATCTGATGAAGATCGCTTGAGGAAGACGAATATTCTGGTGTTTCTTGAGGACTTCTGGAAACGCATGAAGGATTGACGACGATTACTGAAACCGCATGTTGGAGAACTTCGCTCATGGAGGATCCCGTTGCTGTTCTTGGATTCCTGGGGAAGAACGATGAACTTGGACGATCTATGAAGTTCTGGGGAGCGCCAGTACTTGTTGATCGTTAATGACGATGACTCGAGCCTTGAAGGTGTTGGAGATTTTTGAAGATCAGTGAGGAACGTGAGGATGAAGATTCATAAGAACCTTGATGAACATCGGTGGTCGACGTCTGCTGAAGATCCAGAACGCACGCTCGGGGATGAAGATCCTTGATGACGCGATGATCAGAAACTGGAAAACGTTATTGGTGAGGTTGATCAGAAGAGATGGAAATCGGAGAAGAAAGAGGAGAAGAAAAGATCTGGGTGAAAATTATGTTTTCCGGCGTTTGGACGGTGGCCGGAAGGAGTTACTAGTCAGTTACGGTGGTCGCCGGCCATGCATGCCGGCCGGTGAGGGTTTCCGGCGAGGACAGGTGGTGTGTACGCGTGGCACGCATGCAAGGAGTGAGGCGGTAGTGGAATGCCACGTGTGAGGACGGGTGTCACGGAGGGACCATGGGTGGAGGACTGTGTGCATGGGGCACACGTGGTGTATGGAGAGGAAAGTGGAGATGAGGCGTGGCAGTGTGTGGGTGAGGAACGTGGCCTCTTCCTCTGCTTCACACGTGGAATGAACCATTTATAGGACTTGGATTATTCTGGACTTTTCTGGAAATGGACAAAAAATGAATAAACTGGGCCTCCCAAAACGGGAATCTGGGCCCAACGAAAAAAAACAACAAAACCCAAAATCTGAATAATAATGGATTAAAAAACTGAATTAAAAAGCTAATTAAATGCTGATTAATAATGAACTAAACCTCATTAAAAAAACTGATTAAAGACTTAAACCTACCCTTAAGCTAAACTGAAAATTAAACTAATCTAGACCCTAATTAATTCCTAATTAACACCTAAACAAAATATTAAGACCTAATAATCTAACTAAATCCTAATTAGATCTAAAAAAAAGAGAATTAACCTAAAAACTCCATTAATCCCAATTAATTTCTAAACAAAAAACTCTAATAATTCTCTAATCTAAGAATTAAGCTAAAACTCTAATAATTCTCTCTAATAATCCCACTAATCTAAAAATTTTATTAAACTCTATTAAATCCCTAATATAACCTATATTATTTATTTAAAAGAAAGGCTATTATTCTAATAAAACTATTAAAAAACTACATTCTTCTATTAAAATGATTAAAAAGCTATTTAATATCTAATATATTCTAAAAATGGATTAAAACTATTAAAACTATTAAAACCTATTAATATTCTATTAAAATCTATTATTCTAAAAATGATTAAAAAGCTATAAAACCCTAAAAATAGCTAATAAAATCCAGAAAAATCATAATAATTCCCGAAGGAACAAAAATAGCACCGAACGACAAATAACACTGCGAGAGCGCACCGGGACAACCGGTAAAAATCAACGGACACCGAAATATCCCTAAAAATAACAGCGCGAGCTGCAAACACCGGGAATAGCACGAATTCCCAAAAAAATACGATTCTACCTATCTGAACCGATTGAAACACCTGAGACGCGAGACGAGGGCTGTGATCCCGATAAAGTCAAAACAACTGGAAAATGCACTGTATGCGATATGCAGATGCGAATGCGGTCATGCATCGAAACATAGGACCAGATACGAGACCCGGTTGGTCAAATTTTAGGGTGCAACACTGGCGAACCAAAAACAGAATGAAAGGTTCGGGCAAAAATTAGGGATAAAATTGAAAAAATGTACACCCGCGAAGTTGAAAACCTACACTGGGCGGCTTCGGCAAAAAAAGGGTATCCCGGTGAACTGAAAACCCGTAAAGGGCGGTTCACGCAAAAGTTAAGGATTTGAAAAGCAAATGACTGCGGTCCGAATTTGATACTGCGGTGCGCATTGGTGCGGGAGAATATACCTGAGGGGGTCGATTATCAGATACAATCTTTTCGGAAGTGTGAATACCGGGAAAGCACTAGAGTCAGGCGAGTCATAGGAGGGTCAGCTCATGATGTTCGTCTGCATCCCGTTGCCGACATGTGTGCAAATTTGATTTGTCATTGTATTTATGATTCTGGTGCATACTTGTATATTTGTTGTACGTAGCTTCCTCTTTTCAGGAGTTACATCCCGTGTACAAAACTCTGCCCATTTAGGGGCCCAATCAATAAAACATGTTATTCAGTATTTGATGTTGGTTCTTTACTGTTTTGTACATGACAAACGCCAAGGTTTGATAAAACTAGCACGTGCATAACATCGCTGACCCTTGCCAATAATTGCTAAAACTTTGAATTAACTGAAAATGATGTCACTAACGCTAACCTGAATAGATTTGGTTGCATAGACTTGTCTTGTCTCGTTTGTGGTGTTGCAGGGCTTTTTGACCATACGAAGTGGACGATCAAAAGATTGCAGTACTGACCAGAAGCTCGTAACGGAAAGACTCGATCCCCATGCAGGTCACGCTTCTGAGACGACAATGTTCCTTACTGAAGAAGGATCAAATTCCCCAGCTAGTCGTAGCTTATCCGAAGGATATTCTCTAGCAGGGTCGTTTAATCTCAACAAAATTGATGATTCCAAGATCGAAGGTTGTAGTCAGACAGTGTATCCCGAGCAGAGTGGTTTAGCCTCAGAAGACTAATATTTCCAAATTTGTGGACTGTACCCCGACAGTCTACTCTTCCCAGTAGAGATGCCCCTCCCAGTAGGGTCGTTTACTCTCCCCCGGCGAAGACAGTTGATTTTCCTCAAGAGAGTCGTTTCGTCCTCAGCGAAGTTCTCTTTTCAGCAAGTGTTTCTTTCCTCCCAGTGGAAATCGAAGGTTAAATACTTCTCCCGACAGAGTTGGTTGTGTGTCCTGGCATTTATTTTGTCGGAATACCGTGTGATACCCGTTCACTATCCAGCAGAAGTCCGATCGCGATTGGCGCATTCAATTATTCCTCAGCGGAGTTAGCGTTGTCTTCAACATTTATTTTGCTGGAGCGTTTTTTTGTATCCCAGCAGTTCGAACCTGCATTTGCATCGGCATATAATGTCATATTTGCATCCACCGAATAAAAAAACGCGTAGCATTTCCATGTCGAATGGAGCATTACGCCATTGTCAAACGTATGCATTTTGAAACATAAGCCAGGTTGGTTAACCGTTTGTTTTCAAGTATTGTTCCCCTTGCAGGTGGAGAGAGCTCTGGCTCAAATTAATTACCAAACATTCAAGATCTCGGCGTGAGACATGTAATGATAATGTCGGTTTTGGCATTATTCCCCATAGAGTTGCTTGTTTAAGTTTCTCTTACCCCTCCAGCGGAGTATTTCTTCAAGGTTGTTGTTGTGACAGCATCAAAAGATTTCGTGAATCGATTTTTGGAAGTTGTCTGGCAGTGTGGATTCAGAAAATCCCCAGTAGAGTCCTTCTCAGATTTGCTGCCATGTCAGCACTGAAAATTGGAAGACTAGACTCATATTGTGTTACCCATGTGATTGATGGAGCTAGCTGCTGCAAAGATAGGCAGAAAAGCTGTATCAGAGTTATTTTCCCGCAGTGGTGGCGGAGTTATTTTCCCGCAGTGGTGGCGGAGTTATTTCCCGCAGTGGTGGCGGAGTTATTTCCCGCAGTGGTGGCGGAGTTATTTTCCCGCAGTGGTGGCGGAGTTATTTTCCCGCAGTGGTGGCGGAGTTATTTCCCGCAGTGGTGGCAGAGTTATTTCCCGCAGTGGCGGCAGAGTTATTTCCTGCAGTGGTGGCGGAGCTATTTTCCTGTAATGGTGGCGTAGTTAGTACCCGTAGCGATGGCGGTGTTATTTTTATGTAGTGATGGCGGTATTGTTTACCCGTAGCGATGGCGGTGTTATTTTCCCAGATTATTACCCGTAGTGATGGCGGGGTTATTTTCCTGTATCAGTGGCAGGGTCATGTTTTGTTGACAGAAGTACTTCTCCTAGTGAAGTCAATAAGTTCATTCCAGTATTGACAAGATGGTGTTGAAATCAGATTTGTAGATAGTGTTCCCCAAACAGTTGTGCAGTTTATTTCTGCGGTTGACAAATTTCCGGGTTCTTAGTATTCAACCGTCTTGTACCTCGAATGTTTGAAGGCCGTTAGCTCTTCACCCAGTCGGGTCCAAGTCGTTTGAATAGGGGCAAATGTTGCACCCTAAAATTTGCTCAACCTACTTCACTTGGTTTATGTTTCAATTGCATTAGCATTTGCATAATAGGTCATGTACATATTCATTCATCTGCATAGCATAGCATGGGCAAGCCATCCAACAAGGGACCAAGTGCCATTCTTATCTCTATGAGCATATCAAGAGGTTCTTATTCAAATTCAAGCCTATCCAAGTCATCAGGAGGAAATTGAAGCTTGAGAAGTTAGTGGGCCAAGCAGTGAATTTCTCTCCTGTCATGAGGATATGAAGTTGTGAGCTATGAATTGAGGGCATGGAAGACCTAAAAGGTCATTTTGAGAGTGAGACAAGTCATTGGCATGGTTACAAGAGATACAGTTGAAGACAGTCAACTAGGGTTTCATCTGGGTCAACCCTAGGTCAACCCTAGGTCAAATGCTTGATTGAAGGGCATCAAGGCCTATTTGGAGGATGTGGGATTCATCATTTTATATGTGGATATGGATGTGGTGTTGTGCCAAGGAGAAATCAAAATAAATCAGGAAGAAGAGAAGTTTCTGAATTAGGGTTTCTGTGTAAAATCCCCTGGTTTAGGTCAAACTTCCAAGCAAGATAATTCAAAATGAAAGTCTCAAATGGATCCTTGGCCAACATGAAACTTGTAGATTATCTCAATACCTTTAATTTGAGTGGTGGAAGGAATCAAGGAGATTTATAGAACTCAAGTTATGGTTCTTGCAAGTTACAGGTCATCAGAGGGCACTGAAATTTGTCTGTGAAAGTTACTTGACTTCCAAGCAACTTTTACCCCTCAAGGATCTTTCAAATGGATTTATGGCCAACATGAAAGTTGTTCCTCATTATCTTAGATTTCTAGAAAGGTATGGTATGCCTTCATCTGATTTGTAGAACTCTACTTATGAAATTTTGAGATTGCAAGGTTATAATGTTCGGTTTGCATGATTTAGGGTATTTCAATACAAACCAACACCATGGTTGTATTCTACGCGAAAAATAGAACACAATTGGTTTTTGTATCGAGGCATTTGGTGAAGGAACGAAGGCGTACGAATGAGTGTAAGTTTCATGCATGAAGTTGTTTTCAAAGGTTTCTGAAAACCCTAATTGTCTTGAGGAAGAAGACGATAGCATCGCCGTTGGATCATGCGTTGAATATTAGACTGGGAAGAGATCTAACAGATGAGATTCAAAAACGAGATTGGAGGGAGTTCTGGGCGCGCATGAAACGCCGCGTTTCATTTAAACGCTGGCGTGGGCTTTTAATGAATTTTTCTATCCACCCCCCCCCCCCCCCCCCCATGCAGGCCCAATTTCATATTATAACTACATTTCAATGCTATTTACACCGCGTTTTGTTTTTTTTTCTCTTGCATTTTATTTTGATTTTCTGAATCATAACTGGGCCCAACGCGTTTACTAACGCCACCCCCATGTCGGGGCCCAAAGCATCATAATAACTGGGATTGTTGCTGTTCATACCCCCCATGCATCATTTTCATATTAATTTCACTCCAAAAAATTTTATAACTTTGAAAATCCATAATAAATTGAAAAATCACTATTTTTCAATGGGATTTTTTTCCCATTTTCCTTTTTTTGTCAAGAAAAGTATAAAATCATAAAATTGTCATTTTACTTCATTTTTATATTTTTTTTCTTCATATTTTTACATTTAATTGTTGTTTTTAATTCCTTTAGTTGATACTACCATTTGTTGAATTTAGTTTAGGAGTTTCCTTTAGGATTTTCACTCCATTCTTTTTAGTACAACTAGATATGGATATTAGGTGCCCCGAGTGTTTATGCCACCATTTATAGGATTTCATTTTAGGTAGTTTAGTTAGAAACTATTAGGCTAGTTAATTAGGGTTTTGAATAACATAGGTGTAACAAAACAAATTTTTTTTTGGGTTTTTTAGGACAAATTAGAAGATGGGACTATAGGGGTATTAAGGGTAAGCATAATAGATCCCTTAGAATAAATATTAGAATTTTCCCCATTGTATTAATGCTCTTAGTATATTTTTGTAATTGATTGATTGTATGGTGTGCCCTTGCTAGGGTTATTGTTTGATTGTGTGGGGTATTGGGCTTGCTTGGGGTTTGGGTTTGAGCTGAAGACTTTGCTGATGAAGCCCATTGAAGACAAAAGGAGTGAAGTTCAATTTCAAGAGTTGATGAAGAGTGTAGCTTGCTTGCAGCTGTTGAAGATTATAGGAACTAGGAGCTAGGTAGAGCTTAGAGTAGAAACTTGCTTCATAAACATGGAAGGTCTTGTTTGCCTCAATTCTTTCTCTATGATTCAAAGTCTCTTTTAAATACCCACCTCCTTCCTTTGGAAGGATTAGTGAATGTATTTAAAAGATAGAACTTTTGAGAGAAAACTGTCTTTATCATGTTAACAGTCAGTAGGCCACCCTTGGTAGGCAATTGATTGTTTAACATCCATTTCATCTTGTTAACTGCTACCAATCTTGGAGAGTGGGACTTGAAGAAAAGCCATGAAAGATTGAAGATAGAGACCTTGCTTGAAGATGAAGATTGTGCTGTTGAAGCTGTGCAGGTGACTGCTGCTGTTTGAAGCCTTGCTGTTTGAAGCTGTTGAAGGTGTTTACTATTAGAGTTTCCCTCCATGAAGATTGATGCTTGCTTGAAGCTTGTAGATGTTTTGAATATGACTTGAAGATATAAGATGATGGAGCTTGCTGTGCAGAGTTGTTGTTTGCTGTTTATTTTTGCTGTTTAGAAGCTTTTTGATGTATTGTTTGAGTTTCCCGGACTGTATTGTTTGTCAATTAATCTGTTAGGTTGAAAGTGAATTTTGTTCACTTTTGCCTGTTGTTTTCTAGGTTCGAGGTTGAGTGGGACTCCCTTGCCTCGCTTGTACTGCTGCATTCATGCATTTTACTGCTTTACTGTACATATATGATGCTGTTTTTCCGTCTATCCCCTTAGGATCTCTGTTTCTCTCTGCGCAAGAGAGGAACATGATAGACACTAGGTCTTAACCCATGCATGATAACATTAGGTTAGTGTGATTCCCTTTTCAACCATAGGTTAGAGTTCTGTCTCTTCTTTCTCAAAACAAACAGAAAAACACAATAAATATTTCAAACACAATAAAAGACACTTCTTCCGTAAAAGAATGTGAACTCATCAAAACGTCAATTTTTGTCCGCTTGGACCAGTAATCAGAAAACCCTTTTCATAAGGAGATAAAAACAATCAAGACAGACTTGTGTCGTACGTGGCCCGAACTACGTTTGCTCTGATCTTTCATGCTGTTTGAAAGTACGTAGGCATAGGATGTGATATCCTAGCGAGCAACCTTCCCCTCCTTTCCCGTAGTTAGGCGAACTACGTTGACTCTGATTTCTCGTTCCAGACGGGAATACGTAGGCATAAAGTGCGATACTTTGCCAAGTCATTTTCGTTTCTTTTAACCCCAGACCTGTAGAGTAGATAGAATAACAATCCGTACTAGAAAACGAGCGTGGATCCCATCTCGACGGACGTGAGGGGTGCTAATACCTTCCCCTTGCGTAACCGACTCCCGAATCCAGGATTTGGTTGCGAGGACCATTCCTTTCCCGTCTTTGCGGTAGGTTTACTCTGAGCGTTTCCTTTCCCTCCTTTGGGATGAATAACGCACGGTGGCGACTCTTCTGTTCAGCCGGCGCCGATTTTCGCAGTAGCGACAACCTGCACTATCCAACTTAAAATCACTACTGGGGTCGTTCTCTACTCCAGGCATCAAATCCACTAACTTCACGTCTAGCTTTTGGTTTTCTCTAATCATATCCAAGAAATCGTTGTTCACTTGCAACTTGCCCAACATCACACCACATGTCGTTGTCTCACAAACCATGCTCAAATCTCTGAACTGCTCAATTAGTTCCATTTCCTTCACCATCAAAGCCGACATATGAATTTTTTTCATGCTCAAGGCATCTGCTACTACATTCGCCTTTCCTGGATGATAACTTAAGTTGAAGTCATAATCTTTCAAGAATTCCAACCATCTTCTCTGTCTCATATTTAGCTCTTTCTGATCAAACAGGTATTTCAGACTCTTATGGTCACTGAACACCTCGAACCTCGAACCATACAAATAGTACCTCCAGATCTTCAACACGAAAACTACCGCAGCCAACTCAAGGTCATGAGTAGGGTAATTCCTTTCATGCACCCTCAGTTTCTGCGAAGCATACGCTACCACCTTACCATCCTACATAAGAACTCTGCCTAATCCCATCTTAGACACATCACAGTACACCACAAAAGTTTCACTCGGAGTCGGCAACACTAACACCGGTGTCGTAGTCAATTTCTTTTTCAGTTCTTCAAAGCTTTCTTCATAAGCAGCATCCCACATGAAAACTTGATTCTTTCTCGTCAACTGAGTCAATGGCAACACCAAATTAGAAAACCCCTCAATAAACCTTCGGTAATATCCTGCCAAACCCAAAAAGCTTCTAATTTCCGTTGCTGTCTTCGGCGGTTACCATTGCAACACTGCACTCACCTTCGATGGGTCCACCGATATACCATCACCAGATATTACATGCCCCAAGAAACTCACTGTTTTCAACCAGAAATCACACTTCGATAGTTTAGAAAACAGCTTATTATCTTTCAGCATCTGCAAAGCAATTCTCAAATGTCCTGCATGCTCTTCATCAGACTTAGAATAAATCAGTATATCGTCAATAAACACAACAATGAACTGATCCAAATAAGAATGGAAAATTCGGTTATTATACTTCATAAACACTCCCGGCGCATTAGACACTCCAAAAGGCATTACAACATATTCATAATGTCCATATCGAGTTCTAAATGCCGTCTTCTGAATATCACCTTCTTTCACTCTAATCTGATGGTAACCCGACCTCAAGTCAATTTTACTGAACACCCTAGCTCCCACTAACTGATCCATCAAATCGTCAATCCTTGGAAGAGGATATTTATTCTTAATGGTCACTTTATTCAACTGACGGTAATCGATGCACAGACGCATACTGCCATCCTTCTTCTTTACCAACAACACTGGAGCTCCCCACGGCGACACACTCGGTCTAATAAATTTTCTATCCAACAATTCTCCAATCTGAGATTTCAATTCAGCCAATTCCACTGCCGACATCCTGTACGACGCCATAGATATAGGCCTTGTACCAGGAACAAGGTCAATGCTAAATTCAACTTCCCTCGTCGGAGGTAATTCCGTAATGTCATCAGGAAACACTTCAGGAAATTCATTCACCACTGCCAACTCTTTCACTGATGTCTTGCTGTCAACAGACAATGATGCAAATAAAGCAAACATCTTAGCTTCGTCCTCCAACAGGGTCCTCAATTCCTTATTAGGCAAGGAATCCGCCAACGCTTCGTCTTCTGGAGTAAGAAACAACAACACCTTCCGGAAACAATCGATGTAGACTCGGTTGAACTCCAACCAAATCATACCCAGAATAACATCCAAATTACCAAGTGGCAGACAAATCAGGTCTACTCCAAAGTCTCTACCGAAAATAGTCAGTGGACACTTCAAACACACTAAAGAAGTAGTCACTGAACCAATAGAGGGAGTCACAATAGTCATTCGTCGATCAAGAGTAGACGACACCAATCCTAACCTCTTCACACAATCAACAAAAATGAACGAGTGGGTCGCACCCGTATCAACAATAGCAGTCAAAGGAATATTATTGATGAAACAAGTACCTTTGATAGAACGCTCTTCACTGGCATCTTGAGTTCCCACTACAGCAAACACTTTACCACTGGCCTGAGACGCTTGAGACTTCTTCGGCTTTTTGCAATGCATACTGATATGACCTTTCTCACCACAGTTATAACAGGTAGGCATAGTGGTTCTGCAATCAGCTATTACATGGCCTGGCTTACCACACCTGAAGCACTTCTTTACTTCAATAGTACATTCCTTAGCACGATGACCTGCACCGCCGCACCGGAAACATTTCAAATCAACAGATGTTTTCCCCTCTCTGGGCTTCTTATTAGTAGCAGCCTTATGTTTTCCCTTATCAGCAAGAACACTGTAAGGAGTACCACCAAACCTCTGCTTACCTTTATGATCATTCACAGCCTTATAATGTGCAATCCTGGCCATGTTATCATTATCGTAAATCCTGCTCCTGCTTACCAGCTCCGGATAATTCCTGATCTTCTGACAAGCAATCCCCAACTTAACTTCCGGACGCAGCCTATTCTCAAATTTCAAACACTTAGAGGTCATCGCATCTTCAGTATTGTAATGAGGACAATACTGCACCAGCTCTTCAAATTTTGCAGCATACTCTGCTACGGTCAGGTTACCCTGCTTCAGCTCTAGGAACTCTACCTCCTTAGCACTTCGTAGGTCTTCCGAAAATTATTTCTCCAGAAAACCCTTTCGAACTACATCCCAAGTGATCGCAGTTCCTGCCGTCACCCATCTCTGGCGACTGTTGTCCCACCAAGCCTCAGCTTCACCTTCCAGCATGTGAGTACCAAACCTCACCTTTTGCTCATCACTAAAACCCATTGTCCTAAAAATTTTCTCAATCGCCTTCAACCACTTCTGCGCAGCTTCAGGATCCAAAATTCCTCCTTCAAACGTCGGTGGCTTGTTACTCCGAAACTGTGCCAAATCCCCAAATTGCGCACCCGCCGCTTGGTTCTGATTAGCAACCACCTGCACCATCGCTTGCATAGTAGCAGCCAAAGCATCGTCATTCCTTCCAGCCATACTGCTCAACAATAACAACACCAGGTTAAAAGATACATAATCTTTATCCTAAGGACAGACTCGACAACTACATTGGCCGGACGGGCCGACCTACTCTGATACCAATTGTAACACCCCACTTTCTCGAATTAAAATAAAATACGATTAATTCGATTAAACATCAGATTTCTCCACAAGAGTGGGATATCACATCACATAACTCTACATACTCTTCATTAGAAGGTTTTTAAAACAAAGCAGCGGAAAATATTCACTAGTTCATCATTCTCGGCCATCCGCCAATACATAAAAATATTCATTAATAAAATGCACCAACACATGATACGTCATAGGAAAGTAAAACAAGTTCAACTAAATCAAAAGAAAATGCCCAAGTCCCGTGCTACGTATCAGAGCATCCTAAGACTTGACTCACACACCTCTATCCAAGCTAGTTAAGTACCTGGATTGGCTGTACTTCCGAGGAAGCACAGACCACAACAACAACAAAGGGGTGAGAAAACATGATCAAAATTATCGGTAATACAGTACATGAAATAAAGATAGAAATCATATAATTCATCACCCAACATTCATCAAACACAACCTACTGTCCAACATCAACACAACACACCATAATGCAATTATGCAACTTAACACCATGCATGCGGTACCGACTCATTGGTTCATTCAATCGAACCCCGGATAGATCGCATACACCCGTCCTTGGCCATGATCTGTCCCCACCATTCTCCATAAGGGAGTACGGATGAATCACATACACTCCTCTTGAACAATGATTCTTCCCACCAAACACCATGATATGCATAACACCAAATGCACAACAAATGAACTCAAGCACGCTACGTGCACACGATCCCCTGATCACATCACCATACCTCATACATACGTATTGTTCATCAATTAATTATTTCAATTAAAGTCACATGATCCCCCTGATCCCATCACCATACCCCATACATATCTCACACCCCAATCTACTTATTTCAATTAACTTTAATCATTACATAATTTCACCTTTTAATGTCAAGTATACACTCTTCACCACTAATCACCATATCTACAATGGTCACAACTCAAGGGATACTACGAAACGAGGTCACAAGGCAAAACAACATAATGTCACTTTCTGTCACGCTCGTTGGCTCGTTCGCTTAGTGAAGCTCTAGCGAACGCTCGCTAGCTGCTCGCCTAGCGAACTCCCTAGCGAAAGCAGACAGTAGCTACTGGAAGTGTTCGCTACCTCACTCGCCTAGCGAGTCCCTAGCGAATGCTCGCTACTAGCTCGCCTAGCAAAGGTGCTAGCGAGCATTTGCGATCTCTCAAAACCCTCATTGTCCAACAATGTCACCTTGCTCGATTCCAAGCCTATCACTTTACTTCCATCTCCCATCCTATCATTACTATAACCAGTACACGCTATTCTAGTCATTATTCTATCAATTTATCTCCAGAACCCACACCTATGTCCATCAACAGAACTACAACAGTTACTCAAAACCTCACCAAATCACACAGTATGTGCACCCATTCATTAATGGCAGCAACAATCATACACACATCAACATGCACACGAAATTCATCATAATCAACAACAATCATAGACATATCAACATAACAAACATATTATCAAATCCCTACGGGGTTAAGGAATCCCCTCTACCCAATTTCATGTAAACACCAATCCCAATCAGTTTCTCCCCCCTTACCTCGATTAATGCTCCGATTGACCAAGAACCTGAAGAATCGTTAGCCCTAGCCTTCTTCTCTTCCTCCTTTTTCTTCCCTTTTGCTCTTCTCTTTAAAACTGGTTTTTATCGTGTTCTAATCTCCCCCTTTTCCCTAAACTCTTCTAATACCTCTTTTTAATCCTTATTTCATTTTATTAATCTAATAATAATAATACTAATAATAATAATGCAAATAATAATAATAGTAAGAGTAATAACATAACCACATTACTATAAAGTATTATATTATTATCATTATCAATTATATTACATTAATATTAAGCTTTACATTTTATTAAATGACTCCTATAAATTAAGGACACCCACCCACGCGCTCAAACTCGCTCCCCCACAAAGGACACCCCAAAATAAAATAACACCAAAAGACTAAATAATTAAAATGGGTGTTACACGCTACCTAACTTATAACCATGGTCACTCACCCGTTGCAAAAATCAACATACATTTAATCACACGCTACCTAACAATGGGCGTGAAACCGTCATTATATGTGTTTTGCAACTATAATTATATGTGTTTTCAGTATTAGTGAATTATAATTAGCGTAAACTAGGGAGCATTATGACCTACGCGTAATGGCCATTACCACTGTAATGACTTTATGACCTTTGGTTTTCTTTTGTTTTGTTGTTTCATTTTCAAGACTGATATGCTTTTTTACTATTATGCACCGAAGGATTTATTATGAATTATCACACATTATTAGGCCATTAGGCTATATAAACAACCTGCTAGCTTCAATTTAATCTCTCTCGACCACTTATTATAATTTACTGAAATTTTCTATATTTTATTTTCACTTGTATTTTGGAGAACAAATCACAATTGCAATTTATCTTTATTTTCAATTCAAATTTTATTTATATCATTGTCTTATTATTCTTTTTACTTATACATCTTTTTATTATTATTACCATGTTTGTTTCATCGCCACCATGAGTGAGTAAATTCTCATAGTTTTAGGATTATGAGGGTTGTCAAAATGAAAAACTCACTGTAAATCTAAATTTCAAACTCTATCACAATAACTTTAGTTTAATACTCTGATTTTTAAGCTTTTAACAAATGTCTTTATAAAAGTATAGACAGTATCATATCAATTGATGGACCGAAAGGTTTAAATTGATATTCGATACATAAAAGCCTGACGGTTAAACCAAAATATGAAAATTGTTTTGACTTGATTGAGAAAGTTATGTACTAAAAAAGATATTTTCTTATGGGCCTTACCATTCAACACACAATGAAAATATAGGAATTCAGTGGTCTAAGATACAATTACATTCTTTACAAAAAAACGTAATTTACACTTTTCATTTAAAAATATATGAAAACTATAATCCTCATGACAAAGTACCAATGCTGATATACATAGTTTGTCTTACATAAAAACCATAATCCTAAGAGTAGTCTTTATTTAAAGTATAATATTTAAAATAACTAAACAATAAAGTGTTGATTCCGTTTTAGCTAATTAAAAAGAAAAAAAAAAAAAGCGGTAATCACATTAGTCCTTAGAGCATTTTTAATGAGAGTAAACTAAGATATTTTTTGTGGGCCCAAAGTATTTTGTAGGATTTAAAAAATTTATAGTTGATTTGAGTAGTTTTTACTTTAACGATGGTTGTCTATAAGAAACCAAAACTTGACCCCACTATTTTTAAATATCATGCCATTACTTTAATGCTGTTGGAATATTTTATTAATTAAATAAATAATATTAATATATTTCACATAGTTAACGTTAACTATATAGATAATGAGAACTAAATTTTAGTTCACTTAGATGTCATGTCAGCTCTACTATAATGCAAATTCTTTATTACTAACGTAAGCTATACAAAATTTTGGTTTAACAACCCTGCACTAAAGTTGCTCTTAGTGGAATGATTATTTTATTTACAATTATATAAATTGTGAGCTAGTGATAATATTAAGTTTTTAGCAACGTTGTCGAGGTTATTTTAATGTCGGCTTTTCCTTTTTGTCGAGTAAACTAAAACATTTTTTTTCTTTTATTCATTTTTTGTCAATCCTATTCTTTTTTCCTGTTATTTATTTTTTCCTGGAGGCACAAGTCCAATCCCTTCACGTAGCATAAGTAAAACCGCTCAATGAAGTGGTGGGTGTGAGTACAAGACTTCCCCTTTGCTTTTACAATTTCAAGTCTGATTTAACAAGACTGTTCAATGCTTTTGTGGTTGCCAGTGAATTCAAACATGACCGCCCAATGCATTTACATGTCTGTAACAACATATGCATGCAGGGAATATCATATACCAGCATGCATGTAGGTTTATCTTCTTCATTAAAAATCACTCATATCTCATTTAAGCACAAATACTTCTCTTTTAAAGTTAACTTCTCAATGTCTGTCTTTTTTTATTGAAGAGGAAGACGCGTCGTCTCCTCGAGCCACATGGTAGGACTTGAAAGGACAAATGTTGTGCCTCTTAGAACCACGGGTCAGAACCATTAAATGCCTATGACGACCTATGGGTAAGGGTACACGAGATCCTAGGAAACGTCACACTTATCCATGTCAGGGATTATAAATAGGGAGATGCGGGGCTCATTTTTTCATTTCACTCTTACTTTCCTCTCAACTTTCTTTCTATTCTAAGAGTTTTCTCTCCGTTATCCGTCGTCGCCACCAATGTCACTAACTTTCTTCAACTTCAACCATTCTTCAAGTCAAGTAAGCATCCTTCATTTAATCTTCAATTTGTATGTTAGTTTTAGAATGTAGCTTAGTCATAGAATGTAGGTTGTTTCAGGATGATGTATGTTGGGTTCCGGTGGATGTTTATGTTTGGTGGTGGCTTGGCCATTTCCAAGCACCAGCGGTAGGAGAGTGTTATGCTAGAAAAGTTAGGTTTTGAGTAGGAAGTTGCCCCGTCACCATCATTAAGGAAGTGAGTATGAGTTGCGCCGATGGAGCTTGAGTTTTCCGATGAAGTTCTTGCATCGATGAGGGTTTTCCTCGCGAAACTCATGAGTTTTTGAAAAAATTCACGTCAAGGAGGCTTTTACTCGTGACGTTTAACAATTTTATGATGAATACCCGTATATTTTTTGATGAATTCGAGGAGGATCTTCCTCGTGACGCTTGTGGGCTTTAGGATGAATACCCGTTTATGTTTTGATGAGTCTTCGCGCCGAGGAAGACGTTCCTCGTAGCACTCATAATTTATAAGGAGTGTAGTTTGTTTTTCCATGAGTCCTCACATTAAGGAGGAATTCCTTGTGATCTTGGATGGGTCGACTGAGACCTTCTTCGAGGAGGGGATCCTTGCGACTTCCTTGCTCGTTGTTACGTCCCCGTGCCTTTCTTCACCCTTTCATTTAATTTGCAGTGGAAGGATGGATTTGATGTGATCATCGAATTACTATTTTCCTCTACAATTCAAGTTTCTATGGCTTGCAGCGCAGAAGGTCATGAGTTGGTTAACACCATCACCGATCCTAAACTGGCTTGGGTCGGGCTGGAACCTCGAGGGATAGCCTCGCGCTTTGCTGATTTTCCAAAGAGCACGTTCATAACTATCGAGGAATGAGGGGATGTCAACGGAGCTCCAGAGAATCAGAAAGTCTACCCGCCTGTCCGGGACGCCCGAATCTGCTCAGAATTTCCGAGGAATCGCTTCGGCATGTATGAATTCATCTTTAAGGAGTTGGGACTCTGATTGCTATTCAGCGGCCTTCAAATGGGGATTTTTAACAGGCTGGAGCTGGCCCTCTTGCAACTTCACCCAAAATTGATCGCCTTTATCCAGGCCTTCGAGATCGTGTGTGAGTATCTCGAGGTTGGCGTCACCCTCCCTTTATTCTTCTGTTGCTTCCACCTCCAGCGACAAATTATGCACGGGAAATACAACTGGGTGTCCTTAAAATAGCCGAAGAAACTGTTCAAGGCATTCACGGACTCTGTTTTTACTTGACGTCTCGAGCTTGCATCGACTCCATGTTCGAGCCAGCGCCCGTACTCAAGGAAGACGGAAGTGTCTATTTTGAAGAGGATGGGAATGCAGTAATAAGAAGGGTCTTGAAGTTCGATCTACTATGGACTAACACCCACTTCGACGCAACCACAAACTTTTATATTACCAAGCCCAACGAACTGGACCCTGAAAACCAGCACGACTTTGAAAAATTAGTGAAGTTTGTCGAGAGCTTTACTCCCACTTGGTGGTAGACCATAGGCGGGGAGGATGTCCTCGATGAGTATGGCAAAGCCATATTGGAGGCTCGGTTCATTAATACCAGGGAGATCCTCGAGTGTAGTATCGCCGAGGAGGCTAGACTGCTTTTAGGTAGTTGTTTTTCTTTTAATCCATGTGTTTATTGTTTCATGGTGTATTGACTTGTGTTTTGTCTTTTTTCGCAAGCAACATGTCAAACCTCCAAGAACGCGTGCTCAAAATGGCGATGGCCAAGGGGAATACTGCGAAAGGAGGAAAGAGGGGTTCCAAGAACATGCTCCTTAATATTCATAACCAGTAGAGGGTTGACTCTAGCTCCGACTCTTCTTCCCCGAGTGACAACCAATCTTCTTCTCCTCAACAGGACCGAGGAACCCCGACCAAGAAGAGGCATTGGCCGGATGAGATGGTGGATTTGAGGTGGGAAGGGGGAGACGATGACAAGTTCATGCTACCTCCTTGCTTCTCCGGCAAAGGGTTCTTCGAGGGGGCCCCTTCTCTGGTCGTGCCTCAGGAAGATTCTTCAGCTATCCTAGGCCTTGACGCGACAGCTAGAAGGAAGGCATTGGCTCAGGATGCGGCCACCTTGGTGAGGGTTTTTGAGGTTGCTCTTGTTCTCAATGACAAGAAGACTTGTCTCGTTTCTAAGCTGGAGAAGCAACGAACAACGTATAAGAAGCTCAAGGCAGAGGCGCTCAAGGTGGAGTCTGCCTTCGATGACTACAAAGAGAAATATAAGATTCAGACCGAGATTGTTACCGAGAATTCTAAGTTTAATTCAACATTGGCTACCCTAAGGCTCGAGCATGCCGCCTAGAAAAAGATTCTCGAGGACAAGATCACTGCTCTTGAAGCTGTTGCGGCCCCTGCTGCGGAACAAGACAAAGAACTGAAAGCCCTGGGGACTCGTGCCGAGCTGGTTTCTCGGATCAAAAGCCTCGAGCAGGACAATATAGATTCAATCAAGATGGGTATCGAGAATGTCGTGGCTCAGCTTCAACTTGCTAACCCCAGGGCCGAGCTTTCCACCGAGGGGACCGGGTTCCTTCATAGGGTGGCCTATAGTCAGATGATCTTCCCACTCAGCATTGACGAAAAGAAGGAGGAGGAGATCACCAATGAGGGGGAGCGTGATGTTTGATATGTATACTTTGTTGTATTTGTTCCGGCCTACGTGTCGTGGTTTGTAAACTTTGGGCGTCACCTATAATACCCCAAATTTTACCCTTAGATTAGTCGTTTCATTTCGCATTCCATCTCATCTTGCATTGCATTTTATCTATCTACTAACCGGTTTGTCCAGTCCGTTGGTTTTGTAGGAAAAATCACACTATGCGCAGTTTAATTGGTGAAGGGTAAAATGGTCGTTAATTTGTAGTTTGCTGACGATTGATGAGGCAGAGTGTCATCAGGAATCCCTCGAACAATTAGGGTTCCCATATCTGATCATGTGGCTTAGTTGAGAATGAGTTGAATTTTATGACGGTTTCAACGTCAGGTTTCTTGTGACACAATACATTTTATTTCAGAGCAGAAATTTAGTCGTCAGACGGATTTCAGAAATGGTGTTTGATTCCTGAACTATATGGAGCTGAATGCATTGAGATATAACTGGATTCAGGTTAAATTGGTGCGAGAATGTGCTTTGAGGAATTTATTTTGACAGACACACGTATTCCTGCTTTCTGCTGGTCAACTGTCGATTTTGAAGAAAACAGTGGAATTTCGGTTTGTGTGGGATTATAATGAACATTTGTTGTTTTGATCATGACTGTTAGTCGAGTTGGTTCAGTTTACCGAGTTAAAATAGTCGAGATGTGAGTTGAATTCTCAATACGAAAGGCAGCTCGTTTGGCCGTTTAACTGAGTTTATCTGCTTGTCTGTTCAAGGCCATATTCACCGTTAAGATCAGATACGAATTGATTTGCAAGAGGTTTTTTGAGCTCGGCGGTTATGTCAAATTTAAATCGGGCAAGTCAATCAATTGTCAAATTCGGAATTGGAACGTCACAGTTTAATCGGACGATTTTTGTTAGATAAATTTAATTAACTGAATTTATTTGGAATTCAATCAGATGAGTTTTAATTGAATAAATTTGACTAAGGAAACTTAGTCGGCCAATTTAATCGGATGGAGTTATTCAGGTAATTTGAACCAGTTGAATTTATTTGCAGGGATTTAAGCAGAGGATTTTATTTGGATGAATTTAATTGGAGGAGCTTAATCGATTAAATTTAATTAGTTGAATTTAGTTGGTTGAGTTCATGAGAAGGAATTGAGTCAGATAAATTCAATTAAGTTAATTTATTCATTGGTATTAATCGGAGGAATTATTTCGGGAAATTTAATCGAGAAGGTAATTGCAAGATATGATAAAAGTTAGGATTTTACTTATTCTATTATTTTTATTATTACAATATTACAAAAGAAATAGCAATTACAAATAAATTCTCAAAAATTCCTAATTGTTCTAATTTTGTCTTCGCGTCGATTCTTCGGTTTTTGACTCGTCTGAACCTGCAAAGAAAAATCAACCACTGTTGAAAATAATAGAGTTAATTAAAATGATTTTTGCGAATCCGATACCCTCAGTTCGATTTCATCATCAGGTACGTCGGGAGGGCAACGACAAAAAGTCGAAGCCAACTCCGGACTTATTTTCTGACCTCGGCAAAAGATCGGCAGAATCAGTTCTAATTCCAGTCAGGAGAGAGAAAAGTGAGAAAAAGTGATTTTGGGAAAAAAGTGATTTTTGGAAAAGCACTTTTTTCGAAAAGTGCTTATTCTGGAAAAAATGATTGTGGCCAAACAAGGCGCTAACAACATATTTCCCCAAAATTTCCGAAGCCCGTGGATCAAACAACATGTTTCGCGCAAGTACAAACTAGTCAAGCCAAAAAACAAAAATCCCACAACCACAAAGCCATGGATTTTGCAACTTCCTAGCAACAACTAAAGCATGACTATCAGAACAACAAGCAAATTAAATTTCCTGAAAATCAGCACAAACAAAGCACTATTTTCGCAGCCAAAATAGTGAATACTCAAGCCCACAACATTAAGAACAGAACAATATAAGAACCATATAAACATCAGGGAAGAGGGGAGAGATAAAGAACTCGAAGGATCCAACCGAGGGAAACAAATTTTCGAAGGGGCCATCGTCTCAAGAGAATCGAAGACGGTCGCCCACCATAAACGTTATCATAAGTTCCACCATCATCAAACTCAACGGGCGGCGCAAACCTACTCTAACGCAACCCACGAGGCTCAGTTTGTCAAACATCATCGTCGTCGTCCTCGCAGAAATAGAGCGAAGCCCAACCGAACTCAGAGAACATCAATTTCTCATCATCATCCTCGTTCAAGAATCTCTTCCAACCCCAATAAAGGGTAAGTATTTCTTTGTAACCTGTTTTTTTTATTGTTGTTTTGTTACAGGGATCATACGGAGAAGAAGAAGGAGCCATGGACATGCATCAGAGAAAGAAGAATTTTTTTGAAGCAAGCTGAGAGCAACATCAATGGTCGCCGCTCGGAGAAGATGAGAGGGTCAAAACCCCTAAAAAATGATTTCAGCCAATTCCCCCTCCCCTTTTATTACTTGTCTCTTTTCTTTTTATTTTTTTTCTAAAATTTAATTTATTATTTATAACTTATAATAATTTTTTTTAATAACTTCTAATTAGTAAATTTTTTAATAACTTATAGTTAGTAACTTTTTTTTTTAAACTTATAATTAGAAAAACCCATTTTTTTTATAATTTAAATTTAAATCCATTTCTTTTATATTTTAATTAAAACTCACATTAACACTCATTAAAAAAAATTAATTAAAAACAATCCATTTTGTCACGATAAAATGAGAATCCCTTTTTCTTTAAAATGAAAATAATTTTTTTCTTAAATTAACTAAAACATTTTTTTTAGAATTAAAACTCTTTAGGTTAGAATTGAAACCCTTTCTTTTTAATCGGAAATTAAAATCTTTTTTTTTAGTAATTACTAATAATTGTTTTTTTTAAATTAACCCTTCTTTTCAAAAATTAAAATTAATTGCCTTTTTTTAATAAAAATTCAAAAATAAAGAATGTCTAACCTAGCCTCTTCAATTTTTGTCTAACCGTCATTTGATCCCTATTCATTTCTGCTTACTAATTCCTTATTCTTCGTATGTCAATTTTTTCGGTTGTAATTATGCAAGGCTATCGTTGCTTTTATTCCGTCATTCTTTTTTTCATGGTTGTAATTTACGCGAGTGATCATCGCTTTGCACTTTTTTCTGCTTTCATATTTTCCTCTATTTCAATCCCGCCGTATAATAAGTTTGTCGTTCATCAGTTACCGTTAAACCTTCTGAAGGATTAGGTCTAACAGTTTGACCGCCGAGTCAATAGCCCTAACCTTTGAATAATTCAAAACCCTAATTGCCTAGGCGTCCCGCCGTGGACCGAAATACCATTTACCCTAGCATTAGGTTAAGGAGTCGCCGCACTCCGTTTTAGGTTTCCCGCCATGGAATACGTAATTTCACCCTTTTTCAATTCAATTCAGTTTCAACGTAGAAATAGGAGTCGCCGCACTCCATGTAAGCGCTTCCTTAAGAACGCTTATTCCCCATTGAATCCTTGACCATAATCAAGAAGTTTCTACCCTCCCTTTTGAGGAGAACTACGATTACTCTGATTCCACCCCCTACCTCGGATACGTAGGCACAAGATGCGAATCTTGGCGAGTAAACTTAGGACTAACCCTTAGGTCTTTCTTTCACCTTCTAACCCTTAACATATACCCTTAAGCAAATAATTAAAGCAAAATAGTAGTATTAAACAAGAGGTTCCTGTAGAGTACTACAGAAGTTTAGGGTGCTAATATCTTCCCTAAGCTTAACCAACCCCTTACCTAGATCTCTCCTGCATTGTTTACGATGCAAAAATTAGGTTTTCCTTCGGATAAATCAAAGATCGGTTGTGAACTAAAGATGTGATTCAAACTAATTAATAGTTTGATATCCTATTCTCACTGCAACAGAAAATGGCGGCTTCACTGGGGAGTTGCCTAACTTTTAAGGGTTACCCTTACCTTGTTTATTATTTTTACTATTTGCTTCATTATTTGCTTGCTTTTAAATATATGTGTTTTACCTTGCCTGGGGTATCTTTGTTGTGAGATAAGTCCTACACCCGGACTTGAGTGACATTATTATAGGAAGGTGATATATTTGACGAGGTTTATAGGGAGTTGAATCTCGATCAAGCTGACTTGAGAATCATCGCTCAGTTGAGGCCCTTTCGGAAATGGTTCTGTTGAACGAGTAATCGTGAAAACACTTACTATTCTCGATTGGAGTCTGTGATACTGGGGACCGTAGTTACCTTTAACCCCACTTTGGCCTTATCTAGGGCGTAGTGCAAGGACTATGAGGGAGTATTCCCGAAAATAGTTGCTACGCAATACTACACTCAAAAGAGGTTCTCTTGAGAATATTATTAACCACCGAGTCAGTCGGGAAATTAATAATATCTGAAAGATGGACTGATGACTCTGGGCACCGCTTTAGAACCTTGTTCTGCAGGTACACCTAACCTATAGTACGTACCTTATGGTGATGGGTAGATCTTAATTCCATTCATTGTTCCTTTTAACCTAGGACTTGTGTATATTTGTGCATTGCATCCATAAAGCATCACATTGCATCAAGTTTCATGGAATTCAAACTTTATTTATGAACATTGCAGGATACCATGGATTACAATAGAAAACATACTTTGAAATATTCTTTTATGGGTCTTAAGTTGGATGACCTAAGGAAGTTAAGAGCATTGGTTCAAGATCAAGAAGGATTCATAAACAAGTATGGAAGGTTGTTATCTTAGTTGAAACTTCAAGTAGACGAAGGAATTCTTTCTGCTTTGTTACAGTTCTAGGATCCAGATTATCATTGCTTTACATTCCCAGATTATCAGCTTTTGCCTACCTTAGAAGAGTACTCTCATTTGGTTGGATTACCTATTCTGGATGGATCTCCTCTCCCTTTCTTGAAGAAGGACCCTAAAGAGCAAGACATTGCTAGAGCCATATGTTTGAAGTTATCCGACATCAAGGGCAATATGATCAACAACAGTTGTGGAGACTTTTCCAACGTACCCTTGCTTGGTTTTAATGGAGGATTTATTTGCCTCCGACCCTCAATCTACCTTTTGAAGACAATGCTCATCCTCGAAAAGGCCCAGCTAGAAGAGCAGATCAAGGAGCAGAATACGAAGTTTCCTTAGGAGGTTATTAGCTTTTATTTAGCTATTTTTTAAGACTATTTATTTGTAATCCATTTTCAAAAAAAATAATAAATAAAATTTCTTCGGTATCCCGCGATATTCGTAAATACTTGAATTCCATGAAATTTTTCATCTGCATTTTGCATTATAGCATCATATTTTTGCATTACATTTGTCTCCCAGTTTCTCATTCGTGGTTCTCTCGCCTTCCAGTTCCGTCACCCTGAGTCCTCTGCATCGGTATAACACTAGAGCCCGAGCTCAGAAAAGAATGGCAGAACAAATTCAAGAGATTGACCGTGTCAGCAACGAACTCGAAGATCTTCGAGGAAGTGTGGGGCAGATCATGGAGATGCTGCAAGCTCTTAATGCGAAGGTGGATACTCAGCCCACTGTTGTCTCTGAGCTTACCAATAATGTTATAGGTCCTCACCCAGCTGTTACCGTTGCAAATATACCTTCTTATGGTCTTCAACCTGGTTTGGTGCCTCCTCCTATTTCTCAACCAGTTCAAAAAGTCAGTCCTCTGCAGCGTAAAGCTCCAAGATTCGACCATCATAAAAGAGCTACACGCCTGAGGAGTCTCTCGAGCAGGTATAACCGTAAAATGGCTGATCATCAACCGTGGCGACATCAGTAGAATTGTGTTCAAGGTTATCCCGTTCAGTATGCTCAACAACCCTATGTAGCTACTGTTGCACCTCCCTTCAATTAGCAGTTCATACATATCAGCCTGTGCAACCAGCTTCGGTATATCACCATCCGATATATCAACAACGTCCTAGTTATCAGCCTGCACAAACTCCTGTCAACTATCAATAAGCGTCCAATGCTCCTGCTTATCAACAACCTAAAAAGCAAGCACCTCGTCAGAATGGTCCGGATAGAAGATATTACAAGCCTTGTCCTCCGATTTTGATGACTTTTACCGAGTTGTACCCTTCATTAGTGAAACGAGGTCTAATTACCACCAGAGCTTTGGGTCCACCTCCCAATCCTTTGCCTGCCAATTACAATGCTGCCGCTCATTGCTTATTTCATGAGGGTGCGCTCGGACATGATCTGGAAAACTTTTATGCTCTGGAGAACATTGTCAAAGATCTGATGGAAAAGAAGATTTTATCTTTCGATGATCCTCAGCCAAATGTGGACAACCCTTTACCTAACCATGGGGTTGTTAACGCAATTGATGACTCGCCCGATAAAGGTCTTATTCTCGATGTAGCTCAAATCAAGACTCCTATCAAAGCATTCCATTCAAAGTTGTTCGAAGCCAGCTTAGTATCTATTTTGCATGTCGATTGTACAAGTTGTGAAGCCTGTGATAAAGGTTGTGTCGTGGTTCAGAAGGATGTTCAGAAATTGATCGACGACAGTTTTCTACAAGTGGTTAACAAGGTGAAGAAGGATGAAGTCGTTGTGATTGAGCCTATCTTCAACTTGCCAGAACCGAAGGTTAAGGTGCCCGTGTTTAATTTTTCAGGGGCAACTTCTGCCAAGCCAGTGTTTAAGATATCGAAGCCAGTTACTCCGACAGTGGATCAGCCGAAGCCGGTAATTATTTAGAAGCCAAGTTTGTTTCCTTTCAATGATCCTAAAGTTGTACCCTGGAAATATGACATGACCATGGTTGACAAAGAATCTGGGAAGGTCATTCCGAGGGAAGAAGTGAAGACTGATAGTAAAATTGTGACCAACATAACTGGGGCAAGCAGGATGACTCACAGTGGTCGTGTTTACACTCCCCATTTCAATGAGGCTCCGCATAAAGAAACGACTACGACTCCTACCGTGCCTGCCAAGGACAAAGGTAAAAAGGCGGCTACGAATGATGAAGATGCTGAGTTCTTGAGGATCATCAAGAAGAATGATTACAAAGTTATTGATCAACTTCACCAGACTCTTTCGAAGATCTCCATTTTGTCTCTGTTGATGAGTTCGCCCGCTCATAGAGCTACTTTGCAGAAAGTGTTGACTCAAGACCATGTCGCTCAAGATATTACGATCGGTCAGTTTGATAGCGTGATTGCTAATATCACAGCTTGTAACACTCTTAGCTTCAGCAATGAAGAGCTACCAAGAGAGGGTCCAAATCACAATCGTGCTTTGCATATATCAGTGAAATGTGAGGAGGATAACTTAGCAAGGATGCTTGTGGACACCGGTTCTTCCTTGAATGTTCTACCCAAAAGAGTTCTTAGAAAGTTAGTGTATAGAGAGGCTATGGTGAAGCCTACTTCTTTAATTGTCAAAGCTTTTGATGGTTCTCGCATATCTGTGATTGGAGAAGTGGAACTTCTGATTCTGATTGGTCTGCATGTTTTCAATATCACTTTCCAAGTCATGGATATCAATCCCAATTATAGTTGTCTACTCAAAAGACCTTGGATCCATGTCGCTGGGACAATGACTTCAACTTTGCATCAGAAGATGAAGTTTGTGATCGACGACAAGCTAGTTATCATACATGGTGAGGAGGATTTGATGGTCAGTAATTTATCTTTGTTTCGTTATATTGAGGCTGATGAAGATGCTTTGGAAACTTCTTTCCAAGCACTTGAGATTGCTAATGCTGTTTTAGTGGAAAAGATTGTGGAGGGCCAGAGTAATCCATCTTTTGTATCCTTGAAGAGTACCAGATCGATGATCAAAAGGGGCATTCCTGAAGGTTATGGAGAGGTAATCAACATCAAGACCAAAGCTGATCGCCACGAGTTGGGTTACAGACCAACTCATGATAGAGCTTCTACAACTGTCGAAGGGCGTCGGAAGATTTTTCAGGAAGTGTTTGGCAGCAGAGGTTTTCAAGTTAATTCCATCAGTGACTATGATGAAGACGAAGACCTGAGCAACCTGGTATTCAAGAGTAATGCAGCTTTGAGCAACTGGGAGGCTATAGAGATTCCTGTTATTGTTCCTATGTCAAAGTAATTTAACATTTTCATTTGTGTTTTCATATCTGTAGCTCTGCCCAAGGCTATTGGATCGCTTTGTAGGGCCACCTTTCACTTTTTCAAACAATTATTAATAAATGCATTTTGTTCAAATTCCGATTTGTTTCATTAGCGTTTTTCGTTTTCACCTTTTAAAATAAAATTGGCAATCTTTTCAAAAACTACAAAAAGAAAAACATCTTCGTTTCTCTTGCATTTTTCTTTGAGCATTTAATAAAATAAGCCTTCCACATGCAGTGACATTACAAACCTTGTTGAATCCAATGACTCTCCTATCTCTCCTGACTGGGATACACCCATTTATCAAGCCAAAGATGAGGACAGAGAAGATTCTGAAGTACCCACTAAACTGACAAAATTGGTTGAGTACGAGTACACAGAACTTCAACCGCACAAGGAGCAGGTAGATTTGATTAATCTTGGCATAAATGAAGACAAGAAAGAGGTCAAAGTTGGTGCAGTACTTGGGGCTGAGGTCAAGCAGAGATTGGTCAAGCTTTTTAAGGAATATGTTGACGTGTTTGCATGTTCGTATCAAGATATGCCCGGTTTAGACACATATATTGTAGTTCACAAGTTTCCGCTTAAGCCAGAATGTCCGTCTATCAAGCAGAAGCTTCAAAGAACGAGACCTGACATGGCTTTGAAGATTCAAGATGAGGTTAAGAAACAGCTTGATGCAGGTTTCCTTGCAGTTGCGAAGTATCCTGATTGGGTTGCCAATATTGTGCCAGTGCCCAAAAAAGACGGTAAAGTCATAATGTGTGTAGATTACAGGGATTTGAACAAAGCTAGTCCAAAATACGACTTCCCTTTGCCACATATCGATACACTTGTTGACAATACAACAAGTTTTGCAGTATTCTCCTTGATGTATGGTTTCTCCAGTTACAATCAGATCAAGATGGATCTGGCTGATAGAGAAAAGACTACATTCATTACTCCTTGGGGAACCTTCTGCTACAAAGTCATGCCCTTCGGTTTCAAAAACACAGGGGCAACATACCAACGCACCATGATGACTCTCTTTCATGACATGATGCACAAAGAGATCAAAGTTTACGTGGATGATATGATTGCCAAATCTCAGAACGAAGAGGAAAATTTGGATCATCTGTTGAAGTTGTTTGAACGATTCAGGAAGTACCAGTTGAAACTAAATCTCGCTAAGTGTACCTTTGGTGTTAGATCTGGAAAGCTACTTGGTTTTATCGTCAGTCAATGAGGAATCGAGGTGGGCCCTGATAAAGTCTGAGCCATTCAAGACATGCCTGCTCTGCGGACTGAAACACAAGTCAAAGGTTTTCTTGGACGTTTGAACTATATCTCCAGATTCATCTCTAACATGACGGCTACCTGTGAGTCAATATTCAAGTTACTCTGTAAGGGTTAGACTGTTGATTGGAATCCTGATTGTCAGCAAGCGTTTGAAAAGATCAAGGATTACTTGCAAGATCCTCCTATCTTAATTCCCCATGTTCCAGGAAGGCCATTGTTCATGTACCTTATTGTTCTTGAGAAGTCTATGGGTTGCGTGCTTGGGCAACACGATGAGACTGGAAGGAAGGAACATGCCATATACTATTTGAGCAAGAAGTTCACCGATTGTGAAAACAGATATTCGCTCTTGGAGAAGACTTGTTGTGCGCTAGCATGGACTGATAGGCGTCTCAAAAAATATATGATTTGTCATACTACCTTGTTGATTACGAAGATGGATCCAATAAAGTACATTTTCGAAAAGCCTGCTCAGACTGGAAGACTTGCCTGTTGGCACATGTTGTTATAAGAATATGACATCCAGTACGTACCTCAGAAAGCTATTAAAGGAAGTATCTTGTTAGACTATCTTGCAGACCAACCAGTCGAGGATTATGAGCCTCTCAAGTTCGACTTTCCTGACGAAGACATCATGTTAATAAAGAAGGATTGCAAAGAGCCAGGTCCTGATGAAGGTCCCGAGCCGGGTCTCTGGTGGAAGGTGATGTTTAATGGTTCCTCTAATTACAGTGGGCTTGGCATAGGCGTCGTTTTGATGAATTCAAAAGGTGGCTATACTCCCTTGACAGCAAGGTTAGACTTCGAATGTGTTGCACCCTAAAATTTGACCAACTTGTTTTACTTGATTTATGTTTCAATTGCATTGTCATTTGCATAGTAGATAGTGTACATGGTTCAATCATTTGCATAGCATAGCATAAGCAAGTCATCCAACAAGGGGTCAAGTGCCATTATTCTCTAAAGAGGCACATCAAAAGGGGTTTTATTCAAGCCTAAGTCTATTCAAGTCACCAGGAAAGGAATTGAAGTTTTGAGAAGTTAGAAGGTCAAGCAGTGGATCTCTCTCCTATCTGGGGTGTGTTTGAGGGTCATCACTGAGATATGAGCTATGAACTGAGGGTATGGAATGTGTGATATCATCATGAAAGGCCTATAGGGTCATTTTGAAGATGAAGCAAGTCATTGGTTTGATTACAAGAGTCACAGTGGAATGCAGTCAACTAGGGTTTCATCTGGGTCAACCCTAGGTCAACTGAGTGATTGAAGAGCATCAAGGCTTATTTGAAGGATATGGGATTCATGGATTGATATTTGAATATAATTTTGGTGTTGTGCCAAGGAGAAATCAAGAGGAATCAAGAAGAAGAGGAGTTACTAAATTAGGGTTTTAGTGTAAAAAAACCCTAATTTAGGCCTAATTTCCAAGCTAGACAAGTCTAAATGCAAGCTTCAAATGAATTCTTGGTCAACATGAAACTTGTAGAGTTTCTAAATAGCTTTAATTTGAGTACTATAAGTCTTCAAGAAGATTTGTAGAACTCAAGTTATGGTTCTTGCAAGTTAGGGGTCCTCAGAGGACGCTGAAATTTATCTGTGAAAGTCACTTGACTTCCAAGCAACTTTTGCCTATCAAGGAGTTTTCAAATGGATTCTTTGCCAACATAAGAGTTTTAGATATTGATCTTAGCTTTAATTTGAGTACTAGAAGTCATCAAGAGTTGTAGAACTCAAGTTATGGTCTTGGAAACTCAGGGGTATTTTGGGAAAGTTGAATTATAAGTCATTTTTCAACATAGGCCCATATCTTCATCTTCCACTCTTCAACTGAAAAAAATTTCAACATGAGATGTGCTCAAAATGGGGTTTTTAGGCTAGAAAAGAGATCATGAGGACTTGGAAATGCTTGGAACTCAAAGTGGCATAAATGACCAAATAAGGAAGGTTAAAGTTCATTTTCAAGTGACCAAACTTGGGTTTTTTTTGATCCAAAGCCAAAATACATCATGTGACCTATCAAACTGAATGGAAAACACATTTTAAGATCAATGGCATTGTTACTTTTTTGAGTTAAGGCCAGAATTATGGAGCTATACTCAATAGATTGTAATGGAAGTAACACATGCCAAATCACATAAGGGATGGAATGCAAGGCAAGGAACCATATGCACACTTTCATTATCTCATTTGATGACAAATTCAAACCAGAATCAAGTGGTATAGCAAGCAAAACTCCAACTGATTTTTGATCTCATCAAGTGAGAATTTCTTCAAGTGAGAATTGCAAAATCTCATGGGATTGTTCCAGTCACTTCCAGAAGGTTCCAGCATTGCCTATAAATGATTTAGAGTGGATCAGAATCAAGGGTTGGCCATTGTTGAGAGAGAGAAGGAAGAGTGAGATCAAAAATCCTCCATTGCAATTCACTTTCGAATTCTTCAATTTCTCCATTGATATTCCATTTTCTTGATCCTATTCAACTCTATGGATGTTTCTGAGTGTGTACAAATCAAAATCTGAGTAATTACATGGTGAAATCATGTTCTTGATTCTCAATTTCCACACCTGCAACTCCAAATCAGTTTCCACGATCCAGTCAGTTTCAAGAAGATTTGTTGCATACAGAAGCAAGAAAACACTACACTGAACGAATCTGGAGACTTACAAGACTTGATTTGATGATTTGATCCATCTGTTTCACTCATTTTCTCAGGTTAGTAAATTCCAACCTACAGCTTCATTTAGGTGTAATCAGCATGAATCTTTAGGTTAAATGAATAGTATGTGGCTAGGAGTAACTTTTTGGATAGTTTTGAAGAGAATTGGTGATGGTTTACATGGTGACATATTTTCTGTTGGGATTGATTACATGCTGGATATGGAGCTATTAGCTTAGTGTGAGGGTTAGAATTACTCCTAGTGAGGTGAGGAAGAGATTAAGTACAACAATTTGGTGATTGATGAATGTTGAATTTCTGAGCAATCTTGGATTGAATTTCGTGTTTAGAGTTAGGGTTCATATTAATGGATTTTGATCCCACAATTAGACTCAGCGTGAAAAATGGAGCAAGTTTGGGCTTTGTATTGTTGATTTTGGTTGAGAATTGGGGATTTACGAGTAGCTGCAGATGAGGGTTCATGAAGGTCCATCCATGGAAGTTGGCTCCAAAACTCATTCAAACGAAGAAGATGAATCTGCAGCCATTGGATTAGGGTTAGACTTGTTGACTGAGGCCAGATCGTATGGCTGTGCGTGCATTTCAGTTTGTGAAGGATTTGTGCTGAAGAATGAAACAAAGCGTTTCATTAAAACGCTAACCTTGGGCTTAGGGTTCACATGATATTCACACCCCCATATCAGAGGCCCAACCAGATTGCATGTGTTTTGGGTGCTATTTGCACCGAATGCTTATTCTTTTTATTTTCATTTTCTGATTATAAGTGTGGGCCTGGTGTGCATTGATTTCTACACCCCCATCCTGGCCCAACTTTGGATTTGAACTGATTTTAGTTACTATTTGCCACGCGTGTTTTTCCTTTATTTCATATTTTCATTATTTTCATCATATTATTTTTGTTTCTTTGAAAATTCATATAAAATAGAAAAATAATCATTTTAATGTGAGGATTTTTTTCTACATTTCCATAATGATGTCAAGAATATTATAAAAAAATAAAAATATCATTTAAGCATTTTTTCTATTTTTGGTGATTTTTACATTTAATTGCATTTTATTTTCATATTGTTTATGTATATCATTTTGTGAATTTTGTTTGGTCCTTTAAATTCATATTTTGATCCCATTCTTTTTGTGGTAGTTAGATTAGGACATTAAGTTCCCCCTGGATTTATTTCATATATTTGTGAATTAATTTTGATTAGTTTTGATTAGAGAACATTAGGTTAGGGTTTAAATTCAACATAGGTGCATTCTAATATTTTCTTTTGGGGTTTTTAACATGAATTAGAGTATGGGACATATAGGGTATGTGGGGTAGATATAGAAATCCCCTTAGAATAAATCCTAGAATTTTAAATGCTATTTTGCCATTTTTAGTGTATTTTGCAAATAGAGTGTTTGTTTGGTGTTCCCACTTGGGGTTTATGTTTGCCTGTTTGGGTTTCTGGGCCTTTATTTTGGGGTGTGGGCTTGGTTTGGGCTTGGGGAAGCATGAAGAAGCAATGAAGGAGATTGGATACAAAGATCAAGGGTGATGCCTGAAGATTGCTTGGAGGTTGAAGATGTTGATTGAAGACTTAGGGGAAATAGGATACAATAAGAAGAGCTTAGAATAGACAAATTCTTCTGTCAAACATGGAGTGCATTGTTTGCCTCTATCCTATCCAATGACATAAAGTCCTCTTTGGTAAGCTCCATCTCTCCTTAGGAGGGATGAGTGGTATGCCCAAGTGAGTAGAACTTTGAGGACACCTTTCATTTGCAATGTTAAAATCTTAGTGATTTCCTTTGGTTGTCATTGAGTTTCTTAACATTATAACTTGATCTTGTTGAATGATTCTCCCTTGGAGGTGCTTGTTGAAGCTTGGTAAAGAGAAAGTTGAAGCTTATTGAAGTATAGCTAAGCTTGTTGAAGTTGGTTGCTTGTTGAAGCTAGGGTTTTGCTGCTTGGTGAAGTTGAGGTCAAGAGCTTATTGAAGCTGGTTACTGGTTAGGGATAGAGCTTGCTTAAGCTGGGAGCTTGTTGAAGTTAATTTCTGCATTGAGGATTAAAAGCCTATTGAGGATGGAATTGATTGATGATTTTAGAAGAGGGAGCTGGTAAAGCTAGATATCTGTTGAAGGCTAAGGTTTTGCTGGTTGGAACTCAGTGCTTGTTGAAGCTGAAGATTATTGAAGGATAAGAGCTTAGCTGGAGCTTGGATACCATAGGATCTTGCCTCAAGTGGTAGTTGTTAACCTTTTGTTATGTATCAATTGTAGCTGCCAGAGCTGGTGCTGTTTGGGCTGTTGCTGTAAGAGCTATGGCTTGTGTTGTTTGCTGTAGGAGCTGGTGGGGGGCTGCTGAGCTGGTGTTTTCCTTTGTTGTATTGTTTGTTAATCTTCCCCTTAGGTTTAAAGTGAATCTGTTCACTTTGCCTATTATTTCTTGCTGCATTCATGCATTTTATTACTTTACTGTATGTATCTGTTTCTTTTGCAGTTTATCCCCTAGGATCTCTGTTTCTCTCTGTGCAAGAGAGAAATATGATAGACATTAGGCTTTCATCCATGCATGACAACATTAGGGTAGTTTTGATTCCCTTTTCAACCATAGGTTTTTTTTAGAGTTTCTTTCTCTTCTCATCTCAGAATAATTCAAAAACACAGTAATAAGGTTAATCGATGTCCTACGTTACGAGCCTTAAGCTATTTGAGAAAGGGTTGCTGGAGGGTCACTCTTCAGTAATCTGATTGCTTAGTGTGTTACCCTTAGGGTGACATACGACGTAGTCACTCTCAAATCATAGTCTCTAGTACGTCAGAGATTGCAAACCCACTAAAAAAACAGTTCTTGCGTAAAAGACTGAAAACCAATCAAAGTGTCATTTTTGTCCGCTTGGACCCATAATCAGGAAAAACCTTTTTCAGAAGGATAAAAAACAATCCAGACAGCTTGTGTCGTACGAGGCCCGAACTATGTTTTCTCTGATCTTTCATGCTGTATGAAAGTACGTAGGCATAGGATGTGATATCCTAGCGAGCAACCTTCCCCTCCCTTCCCGTAGGCAGGCGAACTACGTTGACTCTGATTTCTCGTTCTAGACGGGAATACATAGGCATAAAGTGTGATACTTTGCCGAGTCATTTTATTTTCTTTTAACCCCAGACCTGTAGAATAGATAGAATAACAATCCGTACTAGAAAACAAGCGTGGATCCCGTCGAGTACGACGGACGTGAGGGGTGTTAATACCTTCCCCTTGCGTAATCGACTCCCGAATCCAGGATTTAGTTGCGATGACCATTCCTTTCCCGTCTTTGCGGTAGGTTTACTTCGAGCGTTTCCTTTCCCTCCGCTGGGATAAATAACGCACGGTGGCGACTCTTCTGTTCATCCGGCGCCGATTTTCGCAGTAGCAACAGAATGCACGAACAATATCGCCGAATATGAAGTATGCATTCTTGGTCTTGAAGAAGCTATTGACCTCCGAATCAAACTTATCGAAGTAAATGGGGATTCATCCTTGGTTATCTATCAGGTAAAAGGTGAATAGGAGACTAAACATGAGAAGTTAATCCCTTACAGAGCCTACATTGTTGAATTGATTAAATACTTCGATGAGATCAAGTTCAAACATGTTCCGAGATCTGAGAATCATATTGCTGACACCTTAGCCATGTTAGCATCCATGTGGAAGTTCATATTTGTTAATGAATCTCCACTCATTCGAATCGAACGCAGGATTGAGCCCGCCTATTGTCAGGTGATCAAAGAAGATGAGGTGGATGAGAAGCCTTGGTTTCATGACATCGAGAACTATCTGCTCAAGCAAGAGTATCCAGCTGACGCTACCAACCTTAACAAGAAGAATTTGAGAAGACCGACATCCATATTCTTCCTCATCAATGACGTGTTATACAAAAGAAATTACGACATGGTTTTGCTCAGATGTGTTGACAGACGTGAAGTAGACATGTTACTTCAGGAAATTCATGAGGGAACCTTTGGAACTCATGCCAAAGATTATGCTATGTCTAAGAAGATCTTGAGGGCTGGATATTACTGGTTAACTATGAAATCCGACTGTATCCAATATGCAAGGAAATGTCACAAGTGCCAAATTTATGCTGACAAGATGCATGTACCTCCCGCGCCGTTGAATGTTCTAACTTCACCGTGGTCTTTCTCCATGTGGGGCATTGACATGATTGGGGTAATTAAGCCGAAAGCGTCTAACAGTAACCGATTCATCCTCGTTGCTATTGACTACTTTACCAAATGGGTAGAAGCTGCTTCCTATGCCAACTTGACCAAGCAAGTAGTGGCCCACTTCATCAAGAAGGAAATTATATGCCGTTATAGAATCCCAAGCCGAGTCATAATAGACAACGGTACCAATCTAAATAACAAGACTATGAAAGAGTTGTGTGACAGTTTCATGATTGCGCACCACAATTCATCTTTGTACCGTCCCAAGATGAATGGAGCTATTGAAGCTGCGAATAAAAATATCAAGAAGATCCTGCAAAAGATGGTCAAGACTTACAAGGATTTGCATGAGATGTTACCATTCGCTTTGCATGGATACATAACCACAGTGCAAACTTCAACAGAGGCAACCTCTTTCTCATTGGTACATGGAATGGACGCCGTCCTCCCCATTGAAGTTGAGCTACCTTCCTTAAGGGTATTGAAGGAAGCCAAGCTAGATGAAGTTGATTGGGTTCAAGACAGATTTGACCAGTTGAATCTCATAAACGAGAAGCGCTTGACAGCTATGTGCCACAGTCAGTTATATCAGAATCGGATAAAGAGGGCCTTCGACAAAAAAGTCTAAATCCGTGAGGTTCGCCAAGGAGAGCATGTACTCAAGAAGATCTTGCCAGTTTACAAAGACATGCGCGGGAAATGGATGCCCAACTATGAAGGCCCATTTGTTGTGAAGACAGTCTTCTCCGGAGGATTGCTAATTCTTACAACAATGGATGGTGAAGAGCTTGCACATCCTGTGAACTCTGATGCAGTCCGAAATATTATGCCTAAAACAAAAAAAACAAAAAATATACAGCTCACTAAGTTTAAAACCCGAAAGGGCGACTTAGGCAAAAATGAGCGTTCCGGTGGATTGAAAACCCGAAAGGACGGTCCAGGCAAAAATTAGGGACAAAGGCATTTCACGACATCAGATGATGCCGAGCATTGCAGATACATCTTACAGAAATCCATTCCAATCCAATCGCTCTTGTCAGAAGCAGGATGTTTGGGTAGTATTAGTCATTAGGGTCAGTAGGTCGTTGGATTCAATGTAACCTTTCCCATATTTCCAATTTCAAATTGTAATTTTCCATGGAGCTATGCCTTTAGCAAGCTACCATTCTTCAATAAAATTTACCTTTTGCTATTCAATTTCCTTGTTCACATTATCTCTATTTTGTTTTTGTTATGCAAAATGCCATTTGTTAATAAAATTTTGAAAGAGAAAGGTGTTTTTTCAAACTTTAAAATTACTTTCTCGGAAATGCATTTGAAAAATAAAGTTGCTTTGACTTGTGGAAATCTCTGAAGGATCTCTTCGTTCACCGGTGAGTCTCATTATTGCATAAGCGCCTTTAAACCATTACCTCAACACAGTCCCCAGCGAGACTTTAAGCTGACGCAGTCCCCAACGAGACTTTAAGCTGACAACACTTTGGATTAATCCGGTAATTTCCAGTGACTTTCTAAGACTGCAGAGATCATACCAGCATCTTCCAAGTGATACATTTATTCTGAGGACCCATCCTCAAGTGGAAATATCTTTTCTGCACCGAAGCTGCCATGCTTTCCTCAAGAAACAGTACCCAATGAGACTTTAAGCTGACGACACTTTTGGGATCCATCCGATAAATCCCAGTGACTCTCAAGACTAAAGAGATATCCCTGGTATCCTCCATATGTTCCGTTTCCTTGAAGACCCACTCTCAGTGGAATCATCTGTTCCTCAATGAAATTGCCTTACTTTCCTCAGGAAATTCTCCCCAAGAAGTCAAGATACTTTCCCTAGAAATATGGTGAATTCTCCCCGGTAAGTCTGATATACCCCTCCTCAAGGAAGTTTGATATATTATCCCCAGGGATGTTGGATACACCTTTCTCCCATAAAGTCGATGTATTGTTCCCAGAAAGTCGCTACGCTTTTCTCATGAAGCTGCCTAGCTCCTCATCTTCCCCATGAAACAAATGTTTATCCCTGAAAGTCTCTAATCCTAAGAGGTTCTTTGGCTGATTAGGATTCATGATAGCAATCCCTCCAGTGAAGTCATGATGTCGTACTCTCCAGCAAGGTCGTATACCCATAAGGAAGTCATGATGTTGTATTCCCAAGTGGATTATTTTCTCCCCAGAGAATTTGGAACTTTGAAGCAAGATTAGGTTCCGCCATCAACTTTTTCTATCCTTTGATAAAGGTACCGTTGCAAAGGTCACCGGGTATCCCCGTCGAGATGTTTATTTCATCTCATGTTTCCTCCTCTCGTCTATTTTGTCAGCATAGGCATATGCATAAGCCTAAGCATGAACATACTCATAGCATTTTCATACATATTAACATACATATTAACACAAGCATCAGCATCTGCATGTTTGCTATCCTTGTCGTCCTTTGTCGTTACCGCCGAGTAACTGGGTTTGTCCGCTCTCTCCAAGATGATCTTCAGCCCTAAGCATAAAATAACTATCATTTCTAGTCTCCCCACAGAGCTCGAACCTCGTGGATGATGGTTACTTCAGTTATCTTTCCGCGCCCGAATAAGATAATCCCCATTTGAGTTCATTTCCTCAATGGGCTCCTGTTTGACAATTTATTTCTAGTTCGAGTCTAGATTGAACTTTGATCCGGTCGGTCGCCGTACCTACCTGGACGTGCATTTATTTTGCACTATCTTTCAAAAAGAGCCTCTTACAACGCCTTTACTGATAAGCAATTGTTCTCTGCCGAGAAGCTTATCATTACATCTTTCAACCACGATCAGCGACTGTTCTCGTCCGAGAAGCTTATCATTACATTATAACTATCGTTACATTTTACGACCGATCAACGACTGTTCTCACCTGAGAAGCCTATCATTATATCATTACATTACAAATATTACAAACAGCGGTATGCGACTGTTCTCGTCCGAGAAGCATTACATTACATTTTACAACAACCGGTATGCGACCGTTCTCACCTGAGAAGCTTATCATCACGCTGCAACTTTCATTACATTACAAACATTACAACAACAGTATGTGATAGTTCTCGTACAAGAAGCTTATCATTAAATTCAATCGGTATGCGACAGTTCTCGTACAAGAAGCCTATCATTACACATTACCTTACACTTTACAATCTTACATTACAATCTTTTATTACAATCTTCATTACAACCTTCATTACGACCTTCATTACAATTTACATTACATTTTTACAACCTCTACAAGCAGTGCTCATTCGAGAAGCTTATCCTTGCTACTCTTGCAAATAAGCGGCACTTCTCGCCTGAAAAGCTTATCCTATCTTCGTCATAACTTGCAACAAGTGGCCATCTCCATTGAGCAGCTGGTTTCCATTGCCCTTTCATCTTGAAGAGCGGGGAGGTTTAAACTAAATCATATTCAGGGGAGCACAGACCTTGAAGTATGAAGAAGTTTATTTTACCCTTTAGTAAAAGAAGGAACTGAGTCATATTCAGGGGAGCACAGACCTTGAAGTATGAAGAAGTTTATTTTACCCTTTAGTAAAAGAAGAAACTAAATCATATTCAGGGGAATACAGACCTTGAAGTATGAAGAAGTTTATTTTACCCTTTAGTAAAAGAAGAAACTGAATCATATTTAGGGAGCACAGACCTGAAATATGAAGAAGTTTATTTTACCCTTTAGTAAAAGAAGGAACTAAATCATATTCAGGGGAGCACAGACCTTGAAGTATGAAGAAGTTTATTTTACCCTTTAGTAAAAGAAGAAGCTGAGTCATGTTTTGATCATGGAAGCTTATTTTATCAGATGAGCGACAGTCCCTCCAGTGGAGCTTATCAACCAATTTTTCATCTATTATCCCCAGATAAGCAACAGTCTCTTTATTTGAGGGCTTATCCAGTTTGGAAATTAAGTCCCTTCCAATGATAAGTGGCAGTTCTCTCTCGAGAAGCTTATCAGAGCATTTCCCATTAAAGTCAATTTACTTTGGCATACGGTCGGTTTACCCTGTATATTTTCTACGGATTCCTGAAAACTATGTTAGATCCTGTCACGAGGAATGTTTCCAGAAGCTCGAATGTTGTTCTTTGCTCAATGCTCCAGCATTCTGTTTACTTAATCCTACCGCCGTGCGGATCCAATTTTACTTTTTATCCTAGAGTATCAGCCGGTCACGCCTGCACCTGTTGAACAATTACTCTTAGACATTCCCCGGTGGAGGCCGTCTCACCGGTGCCATCTCTATTGAGGATCCCGTTCTTACCGTTTATTTCTAAAGGGACAATTGATCGTGCTCGCACCAGTTGGCCATCACTTTAGAATTCCCCAATGTCATGTTGTTTCCTCAAAGCGTCATATTCCTCAGCGTGGTTCGTTTGTCCCGTATGTCCCCTGTGTCGTCGTGTCATCTGCATCTTTACATTTATCATCCCATCATATGCATCATACTAGAATCAGAACATTGTCCGCATCACAATTCGGTTTGTTTTTCCAATAGCATTGCATCTCACTGCATCTAAGGGAAAAAATTTCGGTTATCTGTATTTAACTCCCTTTCACCATAATTTCTCGAGCCTTCGTTGCTCAAATCATCCGATGAAGCTATTTAAATAAGGGCAACTATAATACCCCAAATTTTACCCTTAGATTAGTCGTTTCATTTCTCATTCCATCTCATCCTGCATTGCATTTTATCTAGCCACTAACCGGTTTGTCCAGTCCGTTGGTTTTGCAGGAAAAATCACATTGTGCACAGTTTAATTGGTGAAGGGTAAAATGGTCATTAATTTGCAGTTTGCTGACGATTGATGAGGCAGAGTGTCATCAGGAATCCCTCGAACAATTAGGGTTCCCATATCTGATCATGTGGGTTAGTTGAGAATGAGTTAAATTTTATGACGGTTTCAACGTCAGGTTTCTTGTGACACAGTACATTTTATTCCAGAGCAGAAATTTAGTCGTCAGACAGATTTCAGAAATGATGTTTGATTCCTGAACTATATGGAGCTGAATGCATTGAGATATAACTGGATTCAGGTTAAATCGGCGCGAGAATGTGCTTTGAGGAATTTATTTTGACAGACACACGTTTTCCTGCTTTCTGCTGGTCAATGGTCGATTTTGAAGAAAACAGTGGAATTTTGGTTCGTGTGGGATTATAATGAACATTTGTTGTTTTGATCATGACTGTTAGTCGAGCTGGTTCAGTTTACCGAGTTAAAATAGTCGAGATGTGAGTTGAATTCTCAATACGAAAAGCAGCTCGTTTTGCTATTTAACTAAGTTTATCTGCTTGTCTGTTCAAGGCCATATTCACCGTTAAGATCGGATACGAATTAATTTGCAAGAGGTTTGTTGAGCTCGGCGGTATGTCAAATTTAAATTGGGCAGATCGATCAATTATCAAATTCGGAATTGGAACGTCACAGTTTAATCGGACAATTTCCGTTGGATAAATTTAATTAACTGAATTTATTTGGAATTCAATCAGATGAGTTTTAATTGAATAAATTTGACCAAGGAAACTTAGCCGGGCAATTTAATCGGACAGAGGTATTCAGGTAATTTGAACCAGTTGAATTTATTTGCATGGATTTAAGGAGAGGATTTTATTTGGATGAATTTAGTTGGAGGAGCTTAATCGATTAAATTTAATTAGTTGAATTTAGTTTGTTGAGTTTATGAGAAGGAATTGAGTCGGATAAATTCAATTAAGTTAATTTATTCATTGGAATTAATCGGAGGAATTATTTCGGGAAATTTAATCGGGAAGGTAATTGCAAGATAATATAAAAGATAGGATTTTACTTATTCTATTATTTTTATTATTACAATATTACAAAAGAAATAGCAATTACAAATAAATTCTCAAAAATTCCTAATTGTTCTAATTTTTTCTTCACGTCGATTCTTCGGTTTTTGACTTTTCCGAACCTGCAAAGAAAAATAAACCACAGTTGAAAATAATAGAGTTAATTAAAATGGTTTTTGCGGATCCGATACCCTTAGTTCGATTTCATCATCGGGTACGTCAGGAGGGTAACGACAAAGTCGAAGCCAGCTCCCGACTTATTTTCTGACCTCGGCACAAGACCGGCAAAATTTGTTCTAATTCCAGCCAGGAGAGAGAAAAGTGAGAAAAAGTGATTTTGGGAAAAAAGTGATTTTTGGAAAAGCACTTTTTTCGAAAAGTGCTTATTTTGGAAAAAATGGTTGTGGCCAAACAAGGCGCTAACAACATATTTCCCCAAAATTTCCAAAGCCCATGGATCAAACAACAAGTTCCGCGCAAGTTTAATCCAGTCAAGCCAAAACGCAAAAATCCAACAACCACAAAGCCATGGATTTCGCATCTTCCATGCAACAACCAAAGCATGACTATTAGAACAACAAGCAAATTAAATTTCTTGAAAATCAGCACAAACAAAGCATTATTTTCGCAGCCAAAATCGTGAATACCCAAGCCCACAACATCAAGAATAGAACAATATAAGAACCATATAAACATCAAAGAAGAGGGGAGAGATCAAGAACTCGAAGGATCCAACCGAGGGAAACAGATTTTTGAAGGGGCCATTGTCATCAAGAGAATCGAAGACGGCCGCCCACCATAAACGTAATCACAAGTTCCATCATCATCAAACTCAACGGACGGTGCAAACCCACCCTAACACAACCCATGAGGCTTAGTTTGTCAAACATCAAAGTCGTCGTCCTCGCAGAAACAGAGCGAAGCCCAACCGGACTCAGAGAACATCAACTTCTCATCATCATCCTCGTTCAAGAATCTCTTCCAACCCCCAATAAAGGGTGAGCATTTCTTTGTAACCTATTTTTTGTTGTTGTTTTGTTACAGGGATCATACGGAGAAGAAGAAGAAGCCATGGACATGCATCAGAGAAAGAAGAAAATTTTTGAAGCAAGCTCAGAGCAACATTAATGGCCGTCGCCGCCGCTCGGAGAAGATGAGAGGGTCAAAAACCCTAAAAAATGATTTCATCCAATTCCCACTCCCCTTTTATTACTTGTTTCTTTTCTTTCTATTTTTTTTCTTCTGAAATTTAATTTATTATTTATAACTTATAATTATTTTTTTTTATAACTTCTAATTAGTAAATTTTTTAATAACTTATAGTTAGTAACTTTTTTTTTAAACTTATAATTAGAAAAACCCATTTTTTTTGATAATTTAAAATTAAATCCATTTCTTTTATATTTTAATTAAAAACTCACATTAACACTCACTAAAAAAAATTAATTAAAAACAATCCATTTTGTCACAATAAAATGAGAATCTCGTTTTCTTTAAAATGAAAATAAATTTTTTCTTAAATTAACTAAAACATTTTTTTTAGAATTAAAACTCTTTAGGTTAGAATTGAAACCCTTTCTTTTTAATCGGAAATTAAAATCTTTTTTTAGTAATTACTAATAATTGTTTTTTTTTTAAATTAACCCTTCTTTTCAAAAATTAAAAATAATTGTCTTTTTTTAATAACAATTCAAAAATAAAGAATGCCTAACCTAGTCGCTTCAATTTTTGTCTTACCATCATTTGATCCCTATTCATTTCTGCTTAATAATTCCTTATTCTTCGTATGTCAATTTTTTCGGTTGTAATTATGCGAGGCTATCGTCGCTTTTATTCCGTCATTCTTTTTTTCATGGTTGTAATTTACGCGAGTGATCGTCGCTTTGCACTTTTTTCTGCTTTCATATTTTCCTCTATTTCAATCCTGTCGTATAATAAGTTTGTCGTTCATCAGTTACCGTTAAACCTTCCGAAGGATTAGGTCTAATAGTTTGACCGCCGAGTCAATAGCCCTAACCTTTGAATAATTCAAAACCCTAATTTCCTAGGCGTCCCGCCGTGGACCGAAATACCCTTTACCCTAGCATTAGGTTAAGGAGTCGCCGCACTCCGTTTTAGGTTTCCCGCCGTGGAATACCTAATTTCACCCTTTTTCAATTCAATTCAGTTTCAACGTAGAAATAGGAGTCGCCGCACTTTACGTAAGCGCTTCCTTAAGAACGCTTATTCCTCATTAAAACCTTGACCATAGTCAAGAAGTTTCTACCCTCCCTTTCGAGGGGAACTACGATTACTCTGATTTCATCCTCTACCTCGGATACGTAGGCACAAGATGCGAATCTTGGCGAGTAAACTTAGGACTAACTCTTAGGTCTTTCTTTCACCTTTTAACCCTTAGCATATACCCTTAAGCAAATAATTAAAACAAAATAGTAGTATTAAACAAGAGGTTCTTGTAGAGTACTACAGACGTTTAGGGTGTTAATACCTTCCCTAAGCTTAACCAACCCCTTACCTGGATCTCTCCCCACATTGTTTACGATGCAAAAATTAGGTTTTCCTTCTTTTGACCTTTTCCTTTGGATAAATCAAAGATCGGTTGTGAACTAAAGATGTGATTCAAACTAATTAATAGTTTGATATCCTATTCTTACTGCAACATCACCTTTTATTTGTAATATTTTGACAGCATCGGCCTTTGTGGTCGTTTTAATCTAATTGCATTTCACTTTACTCATATGCCATTTAACCGTGTTTACTTTCTCATACGTTCGTATATGTTTTGCTTGCCTTGTAACAAGATATTCATCGTTGAATTGTTTTCACAAAGTGTTTAGGGTCTTCTTCGACAGCTTTATTGCTTGATAGTGAATGGAACTTGTCGAGTAGACGGAGTTGGATTTTGTACTTACAGCGGTGGGAAGATCTCGGTCGAGATCTTAACGCCGTGGCATGAACCTCTCATTGCGAGCTGGGTGTTCCCTACTGGTACTACGATGGCGGAGCTCGGTTAAGTTTTCCCCATCGGGCTAGGGATCTCCTCGTCAAAGAGCAGAAACTTGCCTTTTTGTTTAAGGTTGGGACATTGTGATTATACCCGAGCACGCCTCCGTGGTCAGGTGGTACCCCGCCGTTGTCGACTGAGGTGTGTGAATTGTTAGGCCTAACTGTAATATTGTTTTAGTTTTTCGATGTTCCATGGTCGAGCAAGTTCTTCCCCATGTAAGTTTTCGAGGTAATATGCATCGTTCTCTGTTTTTATTCGAATGCGGTAAGGGCCTTCTCAGCTTACGACGAGTTTTCCCTCATGAATGTCTTTGTGATTTCTTCGTATGACTAGGTTGTTGATTTAGAATTCTCGCTTTATGAATTTGGCGTCATGTCGCAGAGTTATCTTTTTCTTTAATGAGGCCTCGCAGAGGGCTTCCCCCGATCGAATCTCTTCGATCAAATCAAGCTCCTCTCTTAGTGCCTCATCGTTCATCTCCTCATTGAGGGGGATTTCAGTTTTCCTAGAAGGTTTTCTGATCTCCACTGGGATTACTGCCTCGGTCTTATAGGCTAGTTGGAACAGAGTTTCCTATGTGGTCGAGTGTGGCGTTGTTCGGTAGGCCTAGAGCATGCTGTGTAGTTCCTTGACCCATTTCTTTTTTTCCTCGCCTAATCTCTGTTTTATCCTTCGCAAGATCACTTTGTTCGCGGCTTCGGCTTGCTCGTTGGTTTACGGGTGATCGACAGACGTGAAATGCTACTTGGTGCTCAGTTTGGTGACGAATTCTTGGAAACGTTTGTCTGTGAATTGTGTCCTGTTGTCAATGACGATTTCTTGTGGTATGCCGAATTGGGAACATATGTTTTTCTTATAGAAACTAAGGATGTTGTGCACCGTGATCTTGGCGAGGGCTTCCACCTCTATCCACTTCGTGAAATAATCCATACTGACTATCAAGTATTTGTTATGGTTTGACCCTGTGGTGAATGGGCCGAGGATGTCAATCCCCCAACAGGCGTAGGGCCATGGGGAGGAGAGTTTTTTATGTTCATTAGGCAGTGCCAAGTGTGTATCTCAGTGGCGCTGGAACTTATTTCATTTTTTACATTCTCTTTCACGCCATGTTGCATGGTTGTCCAGTAGTATCCTACTCGCAAGGCCTTCTGGGCGAGGGATCTTCCTCCGAAGTGACGGGCGTTGATTCCTTCGTGGATTTCGTGAAGGATGTGGGTGACCTTGGAATCCTCGGCGCACTTGAGGAGAGGGATGGAGAGTCCTTGTTTGTATAACTTATCCTTGATCAGAATATAGGCACAAGCTCGGCGTCTAGTTACGCTATCCTTCTTCTGGTCGGGGGGTAGTTCTCCTATTGCGAGGTAGTTGTAAACAGGGTCATCCAGGAGGCATTGTTGCCGACGGAATTCACGTTGAGAGTCACAGGTGGTTTCTCGATTCTCGAATGGGAAAGTATCTCTTGGATGACGAACTTGTTCCCGCCTTTCTTCTCCGTGCTCGCGAGTTTGGACAGGATGTTTGCTCGAGTGTTGTGCTCACGAGGGACATGTCTTACCTTGGTGGAGTCGAATTTAGTTATTCTTTCCTGGACCATGTCCAAGTACTTAGATAGATTTTCGTTTTTGGCTTGGTATTCCCTCAGTACTTGTGAGGCGACGAGTTAGGAATCAGTGAAGATTTTTACCTCTCTAGCTCCCAAATCCTCGATCAAGCGCAACCCCGCGAGGAACTCTTTGTATTTGGCATGGTTGTTCATGGTCAGGAAGGATAGGGCGAGGGAAAGTTTGATCAGGACTCCCTCCTTGTTTTCCAGGATGATTCCTGCCCACTTCCTATCGAACTGGATGCTCCATCCACGAAAATGGTTCACTCGTGGGCCTTGTTTGTCAAGGAGGTCGACGTGGTCATTTCCGCCACGAAGGCAACCAATACTTGGGCTTTAAGGTACTTTCTGTTCTCTTACCAAATGTCAAATTTGGAGAGTTTCAGTGACCATTTAAGCATTCTGCCGGCCATGTCCGGACGATTGAACAGTTGTTTTATGGGTTGGTCAGTCTGCACCACGATCGTGTGGGATAGGAAGTAGTGTCTCAATCTCCTCGCCGCATTGATGAGGGAAAGCACTACCTTTTCATTCTGGTGGTATCTGAGTTCTGGTCCCTACAAGACCTTGCTGGTGAAGTATATGGGTTTCTGTCCATTGGGGGTCTCACAAATGAGAGCTGTGCTGAGGGCCTCGGTTGCGATGATGAGGTAGAGGTAGAGGTAGAGGGTCTCCCTGTTGTTCGGTCTCTAAAATATTGAAGGCTATGATAAAGCTCGTTTGAGGTGGAGGAGGTCTTTCTCGCACTTCTCGATCCATTCGAACGCTGCTTCCTTGTGAATAAGTTTGAAAAGGAGAAGTACTTGCTAGGCAGATTTTGGTACGAAGCGGGATAGAAAGGTGAGTGTCCCGTTCAAGGACTAAATTGACTTCTTTTAGTTTGGCATTGGGAATTCAGAGAAGGCCCTGCATTTGTCCAGGTTCACTTTAATTCCTTGTTTGGTTAGATAAAAGCCGAGGAACTTGCCTGCTCGAACTCCGAAGGTACACTTCTCTGGGTTGAAGGGCATTATGTTATAATAATAGTTACCTGACTCGGTCATGAAGGTCGTGTACTTATTATCCCCTTTTTCCATGGGGATTTGATTGTACCCCGAATACGCGTCCATAAATGACAACAGTTTGAAACTTGCAGAGTTATCGACCAGTCTATCCATGTTAGGCAAGGGATAAGAATTTTTAGGGCAAGCCCTGTTAATATCAGTGTAATCAACACACACTCTCCACATTAGAATTTTTTTTACAAGTAGAACGTTTGAAAGCCAAGTTGTGTACTGGGCTTCCAAAATAAAATTTTCCTCTAATAGCTCTTTTACAGATTTTTCAGCAGCCTCTATTTTTTGGGAGACTGCCTCTGCCTACATTGTACTACGGCCCTAGCGGCGGGATCTATGGTTAGCTGGTGGCAAGGAGTATCGGGGTCCAGTCTGGGCATCTCCGCAATGCTTCATGTAAACAAGTCAGCATTTTCTCTCAAGCATGTCTTCGGTTGCTTCCTTGTGAGGTTGGGGAGATCATTGTCAATCTTCACACCTTTGTTTAGGTCGTTGTCGAGGAAGATGACTTTGAACTTGCCCTCAGGAATGGGGTGACTTGGATAGGAAGACTCCTCGTTGACATCTGGAGTTGGGGAGATTTCTGCTGCTAGTCGGGCTCCTTTGTCTTTCTTCTTCTTCTTCTTCAGATCATCCTTGGTGAAGGGGATGTCAAGGTCGACCGAGTTGACATGGGGCATTGGCTTTAGCTCCTCGGAGGTGCTAGGTCGAGCTGGCTTGCTGTGAGTTCTAAATGACACGTTGATAGTGTTCTATCCCTTCGAGGCTGCTTTAAGACATATCCTCTAAGCTTCATTGTCCCCGTGGAGGGTGGCGACGGGGCCATTGGCCATGTAGTACTTCATCTTTAGATGGATAATAGACGACACGACAATCAGTTTGGTCAGAGCTGGTCTCCCCAAGATGCACTGGTATAGAGAAGGGCAGTCTATGACCAAGAACTGGACTTTGAAAATCAGTTTGACGTATCCCATGGCCTTGTGGTTGCACCGTCGAAACCCTGTAGATCAGAGCCCATATAAGGTGTCAGGTGTGTTTTATCGAGCTACAAAGTCGAGAACAGTTGCAAGTATATGATGTCGACCGAGCTTCCCTAGTCAACCAAAATGTAGCAAACGTCAAAGTTTATCGTTTGTGCTCTCACGAGCATAGGGATGATGAAGTTGGGGGCTCCTCCAAGGAGCTCCTCGCGGTAGAAGGTGATGGGATTTGATGAGTTTCTCGAACTTCCTCTTCACTGAACCCACGATAAGTTTATTAAAACCCCCTCCAGTATGACCATAGAGGAGGGGAAGGTCTCACATGCGCTACAAAGTACATGGGGTTTTCGGCCCCATCAGGGATGTAGAAGTCCTCAGACCGAGAGATTAACATGGCGACTAGTAGGTTGACGGCGTCGTTAGAGGGTGTCTTTTCCTCCTCGACCCTCTTCGCTTCTCGAGCGTCTTGTTGAGTAGCCTCTTTCCTCTTGGTGTATTGTTTTAGGTGCCCATCCCTAATGAGGATTTAGTCGCATCCTTGAGGTGGATGCATTCTTCAGTCACGTCCCCGTGGCTCTAATGGAACCAGCAATATTTGGTCTTGTTCGTGGTGGGCTTGGCAGGTGTCTGTATGGGAAAATAGACGTTGGCCTGGAGGAATTATGAGTTTGTGCACTCAAACAAAATGCAATCACGGGAGGCAGTCAACAGCGTGTACTCGGCAAAGTAGCCAACATGTCCTTTAAACTCCCGTGAGTCAGGGGGCTTATCCTCCTTCCTTTTTTCTCCTCCACGGAGAGTCGCCAGATCATTGTGCCTCGAAACCCTGGCGTTTTTTGGTGCCTTGAGTCTCGATCATTGTTGGCAGCTTCTTTCTCCTCGTACTAGATATAAACCTGGGCCTTGAGGAGGAAGGCATCCAATGACGTGGGCGTTTCGATCCCAACAACTTTGGTGAAGTCACTACGGGGGCGCAGTCCTTGCTCGAGGAGATATTTCTTCATGTCGTAGGTCGTGGAGACCTCGACAGCTTCGCAGTTGAACCTCTCGATGTAAGCTCAAAGGGATTCATCCTTCCCTTCCATGATCGCCTCGAGTGTTGTCCCAGACTTTGATGGCGACGGGAGCCAGTGAAGTGTCTCGAGAATTGCCTTCCTAGGTCCTTCTAGGAAGTGATGGATTTGTCGACGAGGCTTTTTACCATGTCATGATACCTTTCCTCAAGTTTGTATGGAATAGCTCGAACTTGATAGCGCCTCGGACACCGCAATAGTCGAGTAGGCCATCAATGTTTTTGATGTGCTTGTCGGGATCGATTGTGTCGTTGTAGGTTCCAAGTTTAGGGGTTTTTTCCAGCCCGACGGGAAGGGGAACGTTCATGATCACTCAAGATAATGGATCGTGGAGGTTGTCTTCGTCACTCCAGAGTGGTGAGCACGGCGGGGAGTAGTCGTACTTTTCCCGCCGAGGGCTGTCAATGTGGCGTGTCGGCAAATCCCTCGGTCGGATCTTCAGCTTGTGCGGGGGAGAACGATGGTTTTCTGGCCGTCTGTTGGCTTTGGTCTTCTTGGAAACCGGGGAGCATCGGTCCTCGTGGGGAGGAGTATGATTACGCTTCAAGGGATGTGGCCTTTCCAACTATGGTCGACGACCTGGTCGTTATGGCGATGGGTTGTGAGACTCGTACCGTTGGTGTCTCCATGGAGGAAAGCATGGATGACAGTCTCTCTCCAATGCTCCGATCCTCTCATTCTGCTGATAGATCAACATATTAGACTGGTTAAGGGCTGCAACCAGGGTTACCATGGTCAGGTCGGCGTTGGCCGACACCGGGTTTAGTTGGAATTTCTCCAGCGTCTTCTCCGAAGCCTTCTGAACATTTTGGGTCTCAACATACTAGACATCATCATTGGCCTCCTCGTCGAAGGAGGGAGAAGCAGTGTGTCTTTCTCTCCTTGTCGGATTGATGTCTTTTAGAATCGGCATACTGTTGTCATTGTCGGCGTCGTAGATGGGAGTGATGATAGTTTCGTGACCGCTGTTGTCGTGTTGATCAACAATGATTGGTTTTTGAAGTTTTCTGTTTTAGTCTCTTGGTTTCAAGGAAAGAAAAGACGAGGCAATAAGTTTCCCACAAACAGCGCCACTGATCTAACTTGTGGATCAGAACGTGACCGGTAACACTTCTGCAATAGCAACGGTCAACAAGAGTGCACGAGAGGGTGTACTTGTAGACACTCTGATGCTTAAGTCAGTCGAGTGAAAATGTAGCAAGAGTAGAGAATATAGTAGAGTAGAATACCTGACCCTTCTGTAGATGAGGGTATTTATAGAGAGTCCCTAGCGCTGAGCCAACGGTCTTCATTATAGGCTAAGTGATCAGGCCCATAACAGATGATTTCTAGGATTGTCACGTGGAAGTGGGGATGAAAAACTCGTGCTTATCATCCTGGACCAACTTCTTCGCATTCCCCAGATAGTGGGATAATGGGTGGACTTGCCTGTTATGTAGGGCAGATCGGTTCCACGAGATGTGCTGACCAAGTTGATGATGTGGCCTCGGGTGAGGAGCACGTGGGAAAATGTCTTCTACTGGCCCTATGGAATTGGGCCAACATTGTGGGTCGTCCTCGACGCAAGGCTGGATTGGGTCGTGCTCGACGTTGAGTCAGCCACAGCCCCAACCCAGAACAATTACCTTCCAATAACATCATATAATGTTGATAGAAATATATCTCCACCTTATTAGAAAGATGTAAACCAGAAACACACATGTTTCATCTTTCAACCGATGAATACATAGTCACATTGGAGGATGTACACATGTTATAAGATTTACGTGTATATGGTTGGATAGTATATGAAATAAATATAGAATATACTATTTGTCAAGAGCTATTGGGAGTAGAATTGATGAAAGGAGATAGGTAAGGCGAAAGTGTTAAAATTACTTGGCTTCAAACCCATTACAAATATATGAAATTAGACGAGAATTCCACTGAAAAATAAAAAATTAAAAGAACTGTAATTTATATTTTACTACTTATAGCTAGATTTTTATTTCCAGATACTAATGGTAACACTACATATCCAGTCATGGACGATTTTAAGGCCTGGCTAGGCTGGGCATGTGCCCAGGCTCTGGCCCAAATTTTTTCCTTCTTATATAAAAAATTATGAAAATTGTGGCGGTTAGGAAGTGGTATTATGGCGGTTTAAATAGTCACAATTAACGAAAATGCAGAAAAACTTAACTGTTTTAAATAAAATTGACTGCCACACAAAATGTCATAATATACATTGAATAAAATAGCGGTTTCTTTGTCGTTGATAATGGCAGTTTTGACCGTCATAAATTAAATATTTTTCACAAATAAAATTAAGATTTTTTAAAATTTTTTTTATGCAATTAAGCATACATTACATCAATTTTTTTGATATTATAATATTTAGATTCACCTACACTACAAAAAGTACAAGAATTGAAATAAAGAATAAAGTTGCAATTTAGGAAAAAATTAACCAAAAATAACAAAATGAATACTTAGGAGAAATAAAAATTAACATAAAAGTAACAACTATTAAGCTTTTAAAAAATATGTACAGTGTTGTAAAAAAGAAGAAAAAAAGAATAAATTTTATTCTCAAATAATATAAAAAATATATTAGGTGTTCGATAAAATGCTTTAATCAATTTCTCATTTATTTTCGCTTCAATTCTTTTACTTCATGATGTTGAATTATTGTTGTTGTTGATGATTGTTGTAGTTGCAGGTTGTGGTTTATGAATTATGGTGTTGAATTGTTGTTATTGTTTGTTTCACTTTATGTTACATGAGGTCCAATACTTCAATTTATGTTCACTTTATATAAATTATATGGTTCAATTTATGTTAACAAAGATTTTGTTTTTTAAATTTAATTTATAATAACAGTAGTTAGCAAATAAAATTTTGTTTTGTTAACTTGCTGCTAATTTCATGAATCACATAAAATGATGTTCCATGTTAGAATTAACCTCAAATTGGATATGGCTATGTTAGTTTTAAAATTCTGTCGAGATCAATTTAATTAAAGATCTTATATTTTGATTGATAACTTTTTATATATTATATATAGGGCTGAAAATGAGTTAAGTCGAGTCGAACACGCCTCAGCTCAACTCGACTCGTTAAGAATTGGTTCGGCTCAAATCTTGGTTAGAGTTTGATACGAGCTCTTTTTTAAGCTCAAACTCAACTCGTTATAAGTTCCCGAGCAACTCGGTTCGACTCGTTAGGTTCATCTCGTTAGGTTAAGCTCGTTTATTTCACGGACTTAAAAGCCATTTTTTAAAGTCTATTTTTTACATATTTGACATTTTAAATTAATAATATTTTAAAAGAAAAATATTGAAATAAAATAAAAGTTATTAGATTGGAATTTAACGTTGTCACCAAAATCCACTAATTCAAAAGTTAATTAATTAATATGATACTTATTTTATTTGAGTAATTATATTTAGAAATATTTTGCTCACTTGAGAATATAAATTGTACATTAAAACCGTTAGATTAAAATAAAATATAAGGCTAAAATTTATATTAAATCTTTAAACATACTCTTAAAGATAATATAATCCTTCTCGTATATAATCGAGTTGGCTCATGAGTCTAACGAGTCCAACTATGTATGGTTAAAGTTCAACTTATTTAGTTAACAAACTTAGTTTTTCACTCATATTCAGCTCATTAGGTTCATGAACCAAGTTCAACGAACTAATTGTCGAACCGAGTTCCGAATTGTTTTCAAGTTGGTTTGGTTCATTGTCAACCCTAATTATATACAATGTGAATTTGCGGTCTTTAAATTTTTGCCCAGTCTTCAAAAAATTTCTGGCTTCGCCACTGTATCCAGTGGTTACCATTATTAACATATATAGATAAAATAAGTAGATATAGTTGAGATTCTTCAAGTTTGTCATGGTTTTACAGTAGCTTGTGTAAAGACGCTAAAAATGACGTGCATACATTTTTTGGGTGTGGAATCTTACTACAAGCTTGGTGATGGTCCAAAATGTCGAGATTGTCACCAATCAATCCCAATTCATTCCATTTTTCATGTGCGATCAAGTAAGTTTAAAACAATTTAAATTTTTAAATATGTTTATTTCTAAGTATTTCATAATAACTATTTTTGTAGGTGATCCGCATATGGGATGAATTATGAAAATGCCTCATCATTTTGATAATGGATATCATTTGTTCTTCGATCATTTCGAAGCAGACAATGCATTATCTTCAAAATTAAGCTACTAATATTTAAAGTTTAAAATTATTTTTTTTAAAAAACTAATTATTTGAATTTATGTAACAATTTATATGGAGGTCATATCTTGAGCTTGTAGATGATGATCCAAGAAATAATGTAATGTGGAGTTTAACAACATTTTTAATCGCTTTCACAATAGTGAAAATGCATCATACAGATAAGGTTAAACTCCATTTTTACATTCAACAAGATATTCTGATTCCACCTATGTGCATGGATGAATATCTCACTAGTCTAGCGTCATACCAATAGAAATTTAGAAATTGGAAAGATCTTAATAAACAATAACGTCTTCAATGAAAAAGTCATTGCACTACTGTCTTACAATATATCATGCCCACTGAATATAAACTGAGTTATGAGTACTTGACTTGATATAAAAGCATTTCAAATTTATATCTATCACATAATAAATTGCTATTTAACCCTAACCAACTCCCATCTTCAAACTTCTAATGCATCAGACCATTAACAAGCACTAACATTCCAACACAATCACATCGCACCACCAACACCCAATAACCTATCTTCAACACCCAACAACCTTTCAACCCAACATAACCACCTTACGCTCCAAGTTAACACCACCAAAACACACAATAACATAATTCATCATTTAACCCAACCACTTACAACACCCAACAACAAAATCCACCATTTAATCGAACAACCTACGAAACCCAACAATAAAACTTAGAATTTACCCCAACAACCTTAAACACCCAACAACAAATATCATACACTACCCACTATAACACATACTCATGCACACAATCTACCCCTGAAGAATACGACATCTTTCAAACACCCCAACCACAAATCTCTTTTTTCCCATCACAACCATTTACCCTGAATTCATCCCAAGGACAACCAAACTACTTCCCTTTCATCCAAAACTCAACCCAAACTACTAGCTAACCAAACTGGATTTATGAGAGAAACACATTAAATTATGACAATACAACTGTGGAGTTAACTATTTATGAGAGAAACACATTAAATTATGGCAATACGATTGTGGAGTTAACTATTTATGAGAGAAACACATTAAATTATGACAATACGACTGTGGAGTTAACTGGTGATGTGGTTGCATCCTTCATGAATCCTAGAAATGATGCAAAGACTTATACTCTGCCACTCAATATTGGTGAGAACCAAATAGTACTAGAAGGACTACACGACAAAGAGTACCTCTTCCGTATGGAACTGACATCACTTCCCACGACTCAGACAACATGAAATTTAATAAATAATTATTTTAATTAATTTATCTTTTACCATATTTTATTGGAAAAATGGGTGATGCAGTAATAATATAAATTTTGTTTACATTGTCAATCAATGACGACTATGCATCCCGCCAAGTTAGACTGAAAATTTTTAACTAATTATATGACATGACAAAATAATGTATTCTTATTAGATAACACTGGAAAACATTTTTACACTATCGGTGCATCATCATTAAACTCTATTTTATTTTTACATTTAATATATTATTATTTTATTTATAATTAAATTTAAAAAATTAGTTTATATTTTTAGTACATAATTAATATTATATTATTGTTTTAAAAAGTAATTATAATTAAAAAAATATTACTAAAATTAAAATAAAATTCGTTTTAAAGAATCATCAATGTATTATTGGGTGGATCCTCTTAACACTTACCAAAGACCTCTAAAATATTGGAGTCCTATTAAACTTTTAAAGCTTCTACAAAGCAATTAGCAGACCTTCATTAAGAAAAATTATTTAAAAACATAATAAAAAGGTATTTGTGATGGAGAGTATGGTTAAACTGATAGTTTTGTAAAAGATTTTAAATTTTATCTAATGAGAAAAATGAATGTTAGTGAAAATAATAAAAAAGACGTATTGTTTGCTTTTCTCAAACCATAATGATTGAACCGCAAAAACTCTTAAGAATTAAATAACTAGAGACTGAAGAAGGGGTAGGTATTAATATTATTGAAAAGATAATGATTGACAAATAGTATCGGTGACGACCCAGCAAGGACAACGTGAGAACTAGTCACGCAATTCCCGCTTACTTGCCTGCAGTTTCCTTATGGACTAGTACTAGTACAATATTCTTAAAATAAATTAATATGGTATAGAAAAAGAAAAAAAAGATGATTAAAATGTGGTCCCTAAGGTCTAATAAATATGATAAAGGAAATTTCTGATACGATAAATAAATAGTTACTATTGAAAAATAATTAAAACTGTACTAAAAACTAAAAGGAGCAATGCTATCTTTTTTCATCCCTTGTGAGTTTAATCAATAGTTATATAGATATATCAAATATAGACATAGGTTCAAAATCACGACATTCTATTTTATTCATTTCTTAAATATGAATTTCACCAATTAACAGAAATAACATATTATACTTAAGTACATACTTGCTTGCTATTGTGTGATTGCTTTAAAAATAAAAGAGAAGAGATAGTTAAGACATGAGTTAATTTATTATAGATTAATTTAGAATAGAAATAGAGAGGAGGCAAGAAAACAAAATAGAACCTGTCATTTATTTATAATCTCTTTAAAAGAGAGAATAAAGAGATAAGAATTATAATTTTGTTAAGAATTTTATATTTATATCTATTTTATATTAGTTTAATATTTTTAAAAATTAAATATAATATATTAAATTAATAGTGTAAAATAATTTTATACAATTATTTAATATGAATTTATCATTAAATCATATCATATAATTAATTTAAAAATATTAAGATAATTTAATAGAATATATAATGATAATTAGTTGTTAATGTAAAATAATTTTACGTTATCACTGCATATATTTTTTTCTCTATACTTTAAAAATATTTTTATACTTTTGAAAAAAATTAACAGAAATTACATGTATTTAAATTTCTACGAAATAATAATTTTAAGTGTAATCTCTATTACTCTACTAAATATTTTAGTGAAATTTTAGTCATTAATAATATTGAATTTATAAAACAGATCTATATTTTGAAAAGATTCTATAAATTTGAATACTTTTAGTTTTCAAAATAGACTTTATAAAATACAAATAAAAAGCTTTTTTTGAGAAACTTAATTTAAAAGTTTTTTATAAGAAAAATTAAAAATATATTTAACCTATTTTAAAATTAATGCTTAATATGAGAGAGTGATATAACATTAAAGTCAAAAAGAAGATAAGATTCCATAGACAAGTTTGTGGTGACATGAATGCATCAACTAACTCATACAAAACACATATTTTTTTCATATTAAGTTTGACTCAGAAAATCCTCAATTATTTTTTATAATTTATACTTAAATAAAAGTAAGAAAGAAAAATCTCTGAATTATTCTTTGGAGAATTCAAAGCAGATCCTATATTTGAGTTAACCACTCAATTCCCATACTCACATTTTCTTCCTTTCAAACAGCACAACACTCTCTATTACATTAACAACTTTCATACAAAAACGACACCGTTTCAAAGCCTTTTAAGAGAAAAATGAATAGGAAGAAAAACCAAGTGAATCTCGACGACGAACAAATCGCAGAACTCCGAGAAATTTTCCGATCATTCGACCGAAACAACGACGGAACCCTAACGCAACTGGAACTAAACTCCCTTCTCCGATCGCTTGGTTTAAAGCCAAGCGCTGAACAACTGGAAGGATTCATACAAAGAGCAGACACGAACAACAACGGACTGATTGAATTCTCGGAGTTCGTTGCTTTGGTGGCGCCGGAGTTGTTGCCGGCGAAGTCGCCGTATACGGAGGAGCAACTTCGACAGCTGTTCAGGATGTTTGATCGGGATGGAAATGGATTTATAACAGCGGCGGAATTGGCTCACTCGATGGCGAAACTGGGGCACGCGTTGACGGCGGAGGAGTTGACGGGGATGATAAAGGAAGCGGATATGGACGGTGATGGGACGATCAGTTTTCAGGAGTTTGCTCAAGCGATTACTTCGGCTGCTTTTGATAATTCATGGGCTTAATCTATGGATTAGTCTCTAATCTTTCCGGTAATAATAGCAATACAATTTGAAACGTTTTATTATTATTATTGAAACTTTATTTGAACTATTCTATTTACAAATTTTGGGAGTGAATCAGCATTTTCATCTGTAAGTTTAATTATTATATTGAACTTAGAACAATGGTTTTAAAGATTTTGTGTTTAAGGATGGGAATATTTAATGCAATATGTTGATTCTTATGGATATTTTTGGGAATATATTTTGCTGAAATAATTAAATTGACTAACACTTTCTAATTAAAATTATTAAACAGAACTTTTGCAGGAGAGCAGAATTATATTAATTAAAATGGTATGAACAATAGCATTTTGAGTAAAAAAATATGATGAAAGAGCATGTTAAAAAATGAGATGGTAAATGATTTATTATATATTAACCAAAGATTTTGAGTTGGAATTCAACTATGAGTATATAATAGTGTTAAATTTTTTGTAGGAGAATTTTGTTGTCAATTGTATATCCCTTTTACTAGAGAAATTAGTCATTGCAATTACTTTTAGAAAACTAAATTTTTCTCATATTATCAGATTTGTGGAAGACCAAAATAACGTGAAAGATCATTAAAATAAAAAGTGAAATCCATAAATTGATTAATTTTTCCTCACAAAAAGACACGAATTTTATAGTCAATAAAATAAAAAAGATAAATCGTTATGAATTAAGATCTCTTTAAAATTTTCAAAACACATTGGTTATTTGCTATTTATTTTTCTTATCTCTCTTTTCTTTCTCTTTTTCTTATTGACCAACAATTTCTACTTGAAGACTAATTTCAATATGTCTTCACACATCGATCATTCAATAGTCATTCTCAAACTATTATTCTAGCAGGTCTACTAAAGTTAAGTACAACTTTAACTTGTCGATACTCCCCACGTTGTTAACATGTTTGCTGAGTTGTCACTTTCTTGAATCTTGGATCAATGTTAGCACCTCATCCTCAAGCAAATATGTGATAAAATGATAACGAAGTTCAATGTGTTTTGTTCTTGAATGAAATGTTAAAATCGTTGACAAATGTATTGAACTTTGACTATCACTATACAAAACACTAATCTCCTGCGTAAAACCCAACTCTATGAATAATCCTTGAAGCCATATTAATTCCTTGCTAGATTTTGTGACGGCTGCATACTCAGTCTCAGTAGTGGATAAAGCAACAATCTTTTGTAACTGCGTTATCCAACTAAATGCTCTAGTACCAACAGTGAATATATAACCAATCGTACTTCTTTGGTGATCAAATTCGGCAGCAAAGTTTAAATCAACGTAGCCTTGTACTTTTATTTCTTCTTTGACAAAGTAAAAACATTTCTTAGCGGTGCCTCATAGATGCCTCAAAATCCACTTAACTACTTTCCAATGAGCTTTTCGTGGATTTTCCATAAACCTGCTTACAACTCCCACTACTTGGCCAATGTCTGGCATAATACAAATCATTGTGTACATCAAACTTTCTATGGCTGAAGCATATGGGATGTTAGCCATGAATTCACTTTATTCCTCCGTCTGAGGGAGGTTGGTCCTCAAATAGGAAAAAATGACTAGCCAACGACGTGTTAACTGGCTTGGCCTTTCCCATGTTGAATCTTTGCAAAAACACAGTTGATTTAATTTTCCTGAGATAAATACAAAATTCCTCTTTGCTTATCTCTTGTGATTTTCATTCCAAGAATCTTTTTTGCTAGACCTAAATCCTTCATGTTAACTCATTTGATAACTGCATCTTCAAGTTTCTGATCTCGTTCATATTTAAGCCTGCTACCAACTTGTCAACGACATAAAGTAACAAAATGATATAATTGGATTTGTATCTCTTAAAAAACAATAATGGTCAGTATTTTACTTCTAGAAACCTTTCTTGTGCATGAAGCTTTCAAAATTCATATACTATTGTCTTGGAGCTTGTTTTAGGCCATACAAGCTCTTCTTTAGTATGCATACCGTACTTTGTTTCCCTTATTTTAATACCATTATCTTGGTGCAGGTATATCTCCTCAACTAAATCTCCATAAAGAAATGAAGTATTCACGTCTAATTGCTCAAGATAGAGATTTTCACTAGAAACAATACTTAACACGAACATGATAGTATTGTACTTCACAAATGGAGCAAAAATTTCAGTGTAGTCAATTCCTCCCTTTTTCTTGAATCCTTTTACAAGTAGTCATGCTTTGTATCACTTAGAGCCATCACATTCTTCCTTTACTCGATACAACCATTTGTTGTAAAGTGCCTTCTTTACACTAGGTAACTTAGCTAGTTCCCATGTTTGATTGAAGTTTAAAGATGTTATCTCATCTTTCATTGCAAGCTTCCACTTACTAGCTTTGTGGTCGGACATGCTTCTACATAGTCTGCAGGCTCACCTTCATCAGTCAACAAAAGTAGTCCATGTATCCCCTATTAGGCACATGAGGCCGAGAAGACCTTCTCAATACATGGGTTAAAGTATGAGTCACTGATGCACATAAGTGATTAAGGCAGGAATAAGCTTGATCTAAAATCAAAGAAGTGCATTTTTATCGATTATAGTGAGGAGGAGTTTGACTACCACCAATGGGATGACCCATAACAGATTATAGTAGATATGTGATCTTCAAATAAAGAGCGATGTACAAGGACATGCATAATACATGCACCCACAACTCATAACTGAGTGGGCCAGTTTATGTGGAGATGGGGGATGCCCATAAAGTCTTATAGTTGAGAATTCTCAGTCAGAATAATCAGTTGAACAAGGCATTGAGCAACAGTCTGACGCATCTGAGATTCATACTCTAACTCATGTATTGAGTAGGTCTTTTTAGCCTCATGTTCCTAATAGGGAGATACAGACTACATGTTGTTGAGTGATGAAGCAGATCTTGAAGATTATGCAAAAGCATGTCAGACCACAAATTCCAACAAGTGGGAACTTCCTATGCAAGACAAGTTGAAATATTTAATCTATAACCATACATGGGAACTATCTGAATTACCTAGGGGAAAAGGCACTTCAAAACAAATGGGTGTATTGGTTAAAGGAGGACCATGATGTCTCAAAGAGATACAAAGCCCAACTAGTTGTCAAGGATTTTAGCAAAAAGAATGAATTCACTACACTGAAATCTTTGCTCCAATTATGAAGCTCAATACTATTAGGTATGTCCTAAGTATTACAACTAGAAAAGAGTTATACCTTAAGTAATTAGACGTGACGACTACGTTTCTTCGTGGATATTTAAATTAGGAGATCTATATGTACCAGCTTGAAGGTTTCTCAGAGGAATAGAAACAAAATATGCTGCGCAGATTAAAAAATAACTTGTATGGTTTGAAACAAGCTCTAAGATAGTGGTATAGGAAGTTTGAAACCTTCATGCACAAGGAAGGTTTTTAGAAGTGTAATGTTGACCACTATTATTTATCTAAGAGATATTTGTCTAGTTATATCATTTTGCTACTTTATGTCGATGATATGTTAGTAATAGGTCCATATATGGATGAAATAGAAACTTGAAGATTCAATTGTCAAAATAATTTGACATGAAGGATTTGGGTCCAACAAACAAGATTTTCGGAATGCAAATCACGAGAGATAAGAAAAGAGGAATCTTAAAGTTATCTCAGGCAGAGTACATCAACCATGTTTTGCAAATATTCGACATGGAAAATACCAAGTAAACTACCATACCATTGGCCAGTAATTTTTGTCAATCCAAGAACCAGTCCCCTTAAACAGAGGAAGAGAGAAAATTCATGGCTAAGATTCCATATGCTTCAGCCATAGGAAATTTGATGTATGCAATGGTGTGTACTAGGCTAGATATTGGCAATGGAGTGGGAGTTATAACTAGGTTTATGGAAAATCCATGAAAAGATCATTGGGAAGTAGTTAAGTGGATTTTAAGGTATCTACAAAGAATCACAGAGAAGTGTCTCCACTTTGAAAAACTAGAGTTAAAAGTACAAGGCTACGTAGATGCAAACTTTAGAGGTGAAGTTGATCACCAAAGAAGTACCAACGATTATATTTTTACTGTTGGTTGGATGTCACGGATACGGAAGATTGTTGCTTTATCCACTACAAAAGATGAGCATGTAGTAGTAACATAAATCAGTAAGGAGTTGATATGGCTTCAAGGATTATTAACGGAGTTAAGATTCATCTTGAAGAAGAGTGTTTTGCATAGTGACAGTCAGAATACAATACTGTAGCACCCCAAAATTTGCCTTTCCGTTTTAGCAGTATCTGGCTTTTGGTTCTTTGCATTTTCGCATTTCTGCATTTGCATAGTGTCATACCCTAAATTTGTCCTACCCTTTTTCAAATATTTTCGTTTTTTATTTATTCTTGTATGTTTTACATTGCCCGCTTATTTTTCTTGTTATTTAGACATGTGTCTGCTCGCAATTGGCTGATTTTTCAGAACTTTATCTTTTTGACCAATCAAAGCATGACACATGGCCTAAATACATTTTTTGTGAATATTAATTTTCTTAACTTCTTAAACTTTGTTTTGTTTTAAAATACTACTAATAATTTTTGTTATATCCGTTTCGTTTATAAATTTTAGTTTGTTTTTTTACTTATTGTAAATATTTACTTAAATGTTATTGTAAATATTAATATGATTTAGTTAATTACTATTATTAGCTTTTAGTATAAATATTTATTTGGTTAATTAATTAGTTAGTAAAAATTATTTTAAAAAAAAGAGAAGGGAAATTGAAGTAATGGAACTGGCCCATCGTGTAGGCCCATTGGAGAGGCTAAGGGAGTAGAGTCTGCACTTTATAAAAGAAGAGGGGAATTTGATTCAAGAAAAAACCCTAAGTAACTGTTCATCTTCCGCCTCTACTCAAACCGGCGCCGTTAACCCTCTTTCAACCCTAAAAAAAACCTAGAAGAGGCTCTTCTTCTTCCATAACATCCGCGAAACCACCCTTCTCCCTCACCAGAAAATCCAACCCTTCTTCTTTCTCTCCCAAAAGTGACCACCATCATCGCCATAAACGTTCACTTCCCGAACGCTACCTTTTCTTATTCATCAACACCATTAATCAAAACCCCAATCTCATCGCCGCCAACCTTCGACATCGTGACTACGAAGAACGCCATCCTCAAAACACCCTTCGATTCATCGTTGAGACATCAACTTATAGTTCCTCAAACTCACGGCGCAACTCCACCATTTACGAGATTTTCATCAACAACACGATTTGATCTTACAACAACATCTTGTGCTTCTCACACTCAGTGACCCCAAGTGACGCCGTCAAGCTTATCACGATCGTGCACCGTCTGTTTGTTAACAGAGTTCAACAACTCGATCACATTAGGTTTCGTTCCGAAGTGTAATCGACTCGCGGAGTCCAACAATGCACCCTAGTTCCCTCTACCCATTGCAAGCTACTGAGCAGAGATTGCGCAAGATTTAGCTCGATTTTGGAACAAATGAGTTCCTTCAAATGTGTATGAAAATTCGTGGAAGCAAAGTATCCTTATCACAGAAACTCCAACAACAGGCGACATCGGCTCATCTTCGCCCCGATTCAACAACAGTCGTTTGACTTCGTCGGTTTTTCGTTCAAGGCGCATCATCATAATCCATCTAAGAGCATCGACAAGGCATTTCATGAATTAGCGATAACGCATGGCGGATAACTCGTTGTCGGTTGGTTTTGTCCCTCTTTCTGGATATATGAATTTAATTTTATTGTGTTGGTCATGCTTGTATTTTGATTCTGGTTTGATTTTCATAAGATTTTTTTAGTCTGTATCTGTGATTTTTGAACTGCATAAACGAAGGATACGGTCGAGTATTGAGGTACTTCGATTCCGTTGTGAGCGGTAAACTCCACATTTGGGTTAAGCAAAGTTGTTTTTGATATTCTACATTGTGAATTCAGGTTTATTATTTTGGCTGTAGTATAACTTTGGTGTTGTTTTAAGAGTTCTGTTATGAAGATCTTAGTGGACGAGCATTAAATCTTTTACGCCGTCCTGTCCGTAACATAGTCGGTTTCCAGGTAAGTTGTCGGTTGTATTGCGTGGACATTAGACCGTTACGGTTGCCGTCTCGGTAGAAGCTTAATTTAGAACTGATATTCTGCTATAAGTTTGATGATTTGCAACTCTGTTATATTTTTCTGTTTTATATGTCCATTTGCAGAGCTGGTACTGATTGAGGATTTGGATTCTGTTAATATAATTTGCAGAGCTGGTACTGATCTGAGGGATTTGGATTCTGTTAATATAATTATTATACATTACTTGCTTTGCATCCAATATAATCAACTTATAATCTATTTTATTTTTTAATATATTTCATTAAGTGTTTTTAATATTCATATTTATTTTCTGAATTAAAACAACTATTTATTAATTAGTATAGTTCTTAGATAATTTAAAATATTTTTCTATTTAAAAATCAAATTTTTAGAGTATTATTAGTTAGTTTATTTTTTCTAGAGAATCTAATAAATTTCAAATAGAGATATCTTTTTCTAACAAAATTATTATTATTTAACTAGTTCATTTTTAGAGAATCCAATAATTTTTCAAATTTTTTTTGGGACCATTTCAAAAGCTTTTATTGACAAAACAAGAGTAATTCAAGACATTTTTTTTAATTCGCGAAATAAATAAACTCTTAGTCTAGCACTTCTCAAGTTTTTTGAATAAATACTATTGGGGCGTACGCCTTGGGTAGTGACATTCGACTTTTCGTTTTAAAATACACTCTTTAATTATTTAGACAAGGAAATATCATTGGAGTCTAGCATTCCACGTGATACTTTTGTTGTTTATTCAAACAATATTTTATAAATTAAATCAAAATCATTCTATTTATTAAGTAATTTATTTAATAAGACAATTTCAAATTAGACTATGTTTAAAAGAGAAAAACTTTGAAGCAATAATATTTCTTGAGCCTGTTTAATCAAATCATTTTTAGTTAAATTACGAAAAATTAAACTCTTGAAGTCTAGCACTTCTTGAGTTTTCGAATGCATATTATTGAGGTGTACACCTTAAATAATGTATTGTTCAACTTTTCGATCTTTAAACGTATTCTATTTTGGACAAATAAATATCATAAAAATCTAGTATTCCGTGTGATATTTCCATTTGTTCATTCAAACATTTCCAAATGATACACCGATTAATTGGTTGTGAAGTCGACGTCTCATTTATCAAATAATCGTCATTTCTCCCATAATTTCAAATTCAATTTCGTATTCTTTTCATATTCACAAGTTATCTTCATACCCTATTTTCGCTCCAAAGCATTTTCAAAACACCTTTCTCAATTAAAATTTCGAAAGAAAGAAGTTCTTGGAATCTAGCATTCCTTGAATTTCCGAGTAAATAATTCTCGAGGCACGCTCTTGAGTTGTTAGTTACTCAACCTTTTGACTCTTTCAAACCAAATCATTTTTCAAAAATTCTCCTGAACCAAATGCTCATACGCATTCGCAAGCATCAACATTTCGCACACACCTCAGATTCATCGTGGTTTCGATATTAGGGGCACCCTCAGGGACTAATATCGTTTCTCACCTCTTAACCCTTGACACGTCGTCAAGTCGGTTGCATTTTCAAATAAATCCTCGACACGTCGTCGAGTCACTTCAAAACAAATTCCTTTTTGCCTCACATTCCATTTTCGATTCAATCTTTTCACAAACATTTTTTTAAAAAAAAAACTTACGAAAGAGGAATATTCTCAGAATCTAGCATTCTTTGAATATTCGAATGAGTAACTCTCGAGGCGCACCCTTGATTTGTTATTTAGTTTATTCTTTCAATTTCAAAACATCCAACTCTTTATCTACAACTTATTCAGTCAATTCCTGAAAGAACTGAGTTCTTGGAATCTCACATTCCTTGAATTCTTGAGTGACAAGCTCTTGTGGCGCGCTCTTGGGTTGCTTGTCAGTCACTCTTTCGTCTCTTTCTCAAATTTCCAACCTATTCAACCTCATCTTTTCGTGGTTGTTACCACGAACTACGACTGCTCTGATTCTTCATTCACTCTTGAATGTAAGATACGTAGGCACAAGATTGCGATGATCTTGGCGAGCACACTTCTATCTTCCTCCATTATTTCGTCCATCCCCCATCCTTTTCCCGTAGTCGAACTACGAAGCTCTGATTTCTCATTCTCGTCCGAATGAGCATACGTAGGCACAAGGGCCCCAATCCTTGGCGAGCACTCTATCCTCTAACCACCCATCTCCCCTTAGCGTCTTAAACCTTTTACCCTACCAATTCTACCTTTAACAACGCGAAGAAAACAAGTAAACCTAAACAACACTCCCCACAAAATACCTTAAGAGGTTCCTGTCGAGTACGACGGACGTGAGGGGTGCTAATACCTTCCCCTCACGTAACCGACTCCCAAACCCGGAACTTGGTTGCGACAGCCCTGTTCCTATCCTTTCGTTTCAAGAGGTTTTCTCGATATTTTCCTCTCCCGTTTATTCGGGATAAATAAAGTTCGGTGGCGACTCTGTCGAACCGCATTTCCGCGCCTTTCGCGCGAGGATCGTTTCTCCGAAATGTCTCCGTGATTTTTTGAGGTGCGACAGCTGGAGACTCTGCTGGGGACATTTGCTCCATGCAAAGAGAGAGTCGAGCCTATCTTTTGGTTTGTGAGGAGTGTTCGTTTTTATTTGTTTCCTTCTTGTTTATGTATTCGTTCTCTTGTGGATTTTATTTGCGCTTGTTATCTTGGTTTCCTGTTGGTTCTTGGGATGACATCATGAGTAAGGCTCTACGCCCGAGCTTTGGTAAAAGCAGAGAGAACACTTAGTTTAGAATTGGTAGTCGAGTAGTGTTAGTCACCAAGGATTCTCTCCTTGTGTGCCTAGCATGAAAGCTCCTCCAGAGGAGACCTATTCGTAGATCTCGTTGTAACACAGCTAGCCTGTTGCACGACTTGATTAATGAAGGGTCCGTGATTTTGGGAACCTTTTGTTAGCACCAGTTCCGATATTGGTGGTCGTGTAGTGTTAGTCTCCGAGGACTCTCTCCTTGTGTGCCTAGCACGAGGACCCCGCTCAGGAGAGACCTTATCGTCATTATCGTCGTAATACAGTAAGCCTGTTGCGTGACGCTAATACGATTAGTGTTCGTAATCCTGGGAACCAAACATAGAAACCATCCCGTAAGTGGGTTTATGGGTAGAATGTTTAGACCTTCCCGTATAGGGCTTTACCTGTCAGTTTCTTTGATCGGAACTTGTGGTTACTTATCTGTTATAGTTACCAGCTTCAGGAGCTGTTTGAACTATGATCCTGTGATCCTGGATCTTGTATCTTGCATTGCATCTTGCATATCATTTGCATTGCATTTCATATGTTGTGCATTTTGCATTTCCAGTCCTTCAACAGAATCTTATGTCTTCATTCCTTCCTCTCCAGTAAATCAAGCTGATTCCTCGACACCAGTACGCAACTAGAGCCAATACAAGACGAATGATGGAGCAGATTCAGCAGGAGCAAGCTGCCTTCAGGGAAGAGTTGGATTCTATGAAAGGAAAGATCGACCAGATCCTCGAAGCCATTGTCGCTACTGCGAAAATCGGCGCCGGCTGACAGAAGAGTCGCCACCGTGCGTTATTTATCCCAACGGAGGGAAAGGAAACGCTCGAAGTAAACCTCGCAAAAAAAATGGGAAAGGTATGGTCATCGGAACCAAAACCTGGATTCGGGAGTCGGTTACGCAAGGGGAAGGTATTAGCACTCCTCACGTCCGTCGTACTCGACGGGATCCACGCTTGCTTGGTTTGTCTAAAAGATGCAAAACAATCTATCTACGGCTGCTAAATCTAAACGGAAGGGAATTGACTCGATAAAGCGTCACACTCTATGCCTACGTATTCTCAAGAGAGAAAGTCAGAGTCAACGTAGTTCGGGACTACGGGGAAATTGGCTCGCCAAGACCTCGCGTCTTGTGCCTACGTACTTCCACACTGCATGGAAGATCAGAGCTTACGTAGTTCAGGCTAACTACGGCTAAACTGGGTGTTCTCACACAGGAGTGAGAAATTAAACTGGTTTTACAGGTACAGGAACCTATGGGAAAAACTACGGTCTGGTCTCAAATGCACTCGGACAAGAGAAAAGGGATAACAATCAGTCGTCAGCGGGAAAGTCTCGATCACACAGCAGCGAGAGAACAAAAGGTTAGTTGTTAGTGTGCTCGCTAGGATATCGCATCCTATGCCTACATATTCTCGTCTGGTACGAGAAATCAGAGCAGCTGTAGTTTGGCTACTTTCGGGACCACAGCTCAAATCTCGTTTTATTAATATTCTGAAAATGATTACAATGATTGAATACGGGAAATAAACTCCTGAAAACCCTATCCATCTATCATGCAAAAATCAAATGGAAAATAGTCCCCTAACAAGTGAACCTTTGAAAAACTACCTCTAAAAGTGTAAAAAGTCCCCTAACAAATGGACTTCTAAAACTACCTCTAAAAGGTAAAATAAACTCTATGAAACAATGTCCTAAAAGAATTGAAGTGAAGCTGAATATTTTTATCTTCTTTTTCCCAATATTTTCTCTTAATATTCTTTTATTTTTTTCACATACTCTCTTCTTTTTCACACTTTCTTTTTCACTATTCTTTTTCATTTCTTTTCATATATCTTTATTTCCAATATTCTTTCTCTATTTTTTTCATATTCTTTTTCTTCAATATTTTTTCATATATCTTTTTCCCCTTTTTTCCTAAATCTCTAAACAAAAGAAATAATAAAAAACAAAGAAAAATACAAGAGGGGCTTAAACAACAGCCAGGGGGTACAGCAGTAAAAATATAAAGGAGACTGGGCCCAGCCCACTAAGTAATTCAGAAAAAAACAAGAAAAGAAAGGGGGGGGGGGGTGAATTGAGAAACGGAGGGTGCATGTTGGTAAGAATCCAACAGGGCCCAGCCCACTCCAACAAACACACACGGGGGGAGGGGAAGAAAACGGGGGGTAAGCCAGCACACACGTTGGGCTTGGCCCAATCCATCAGTAAGCAGAAACGGAGGGTATGGCAAAACGAGGGGGTGTACGGACGAAAACAAACGGGCCCGACCCAATCCAACCTAGTCCATCTCCCTTCTTTCATTCCATCTTCTGAACGAAAAAACCCTAATTCCTCTTCTTTGCACTGTTCATGGCCGTCACCACCATCCTCTCACCCTCTCAGACTCTCTCGTCTCTCTCAATCTCTGAACCTTGCTTCTATCCTCACCGTCTCAATCCTTGCTCAATCTCCTTAATCCAACAACATCAACAACCCCAATCCTCTTTCTTCATTCTAACTAAGTGTAGTTCTCACAAAAACGAAAATGAAGACGAATCGCTCTATCACTTGGTGAGCTCAGGTGAATCTTGAAGCTACGAAGGTCTATGGTCTTGATGGAAGAATGATAAAAAACCTGATGACGCTTGGAGGATTTCTTGGCGAAGGAAGATCATTTGGAGATTTGTTGACGCGTCCTGAAGATTGTATTTGAAAGATATTGAAGGGGAACGAACGCTCCGATGAAGGTTTTTCTTCTTTGCGTTTCTGGTGATGAAGACTTGGTGAATATTGCGAAGATCTTGAAGTTGTGAAGAACTTTGATGATATGGACGAAGATCCGGATGACCAACAAACGATGGTGATGCAGATCGGAAACTGGAAAAAGGACGAGGTTCTTGATGATCTTTCTGGAAAGGAAATATGCAAATCAACGAACAATGATCTGGCGATTGATGATGGTTTTCTGGAAACGAGACGATGAAGGTCTTGGAAGCTTCTGGAAAAGTAACGCGTGTTGATGATAAGTTGGATGGATTGTTCAAGCATTTGCGGGAATCTTGTTCATGGTTCAAATCGGATGACAGTGAAGTTGCGTTTGCAGAAATCTGGTAAAAAGATCTTGAAGGTGGTTTGATGAACAGATGAGGATTCGTATGAATTTGGCGAATGAATCTGGAAACTCCTGAAGAACATAACGAATATTGATGAAGACTTTGAGTGTTTCTGGAGAATTACATGAACAAGGATGAACATGTGGATGAAGACCTGGAGAGTTTGTTGAAGATTTCTGGGAATTGTTCTTGAATCTGGTGAATTTCTGGTGGATTGATGAATTTTCCGGCGAAGGTTGATGAACAAGGTGGATGAGGAAGATGAAGATTGAAGGTTTTCTGGGTATTTTTTGTGTTTCCGGTGACTGGTATGGCTGTCGGAAGAAGTTGCTGGTTAGTTACGGTGGCCGGAAACGGTTGGGGCGGTGGTTGCATGGCCGCCGGCCATGCAACCGGTGAGGATCAGGGGGTGCCAAGTGGCGGCTGAGTGGCAGAGGGAGAACGCATGCGTGAAGCCACGTGTGTGTGTGTGTGTGGAGAGATAGTGGAGTTATGAGGTGGCGTGGAAGCTGAGTGTGTGAGATCAATGAGGTGGCTTCCTTCTCAGTTACACGCGTGGATCATTTATATACTTGACACATGGCATTTCCTTGGACCAAAATGAACAAAAACGGACTAATGGATTCTGGGCCTCCAAAAAACCTCTTCTGGGCCCACGAAAATGATAGTAAAACCCTGAAAAAACTGAATTAAAATGATTAATGAAAATGATTAAAGATTAACTGGATTAAAAACTGATTAGAGACTTAAACTTCAATTAACTAACAATTAAAACTACAATTAGATCTAAATGACAATTAAACTAATCTAATCCTAATTAAATCTAACAAACTCTAATTAAAAGATAACTAATATTAAACTCTAATTAAACCTAAAAGAAGAATTAACATCTAATTAAATTCTATATTAAACTAAAACTAATAAAACTCTAATAATTCCACTAACCTCTAAACTAAATGAAAAAAAGACTATTAATTTCTATTATCTAGATTAAAATCTATATCTAAAAATAAAAAACTCTAATGATTCCTATTTAACAATCTATTAAAATCCTATTTAATCTCTAATAAAATCTATACCATTTATTTAAAAGAAATTCTATTATTCTATTAAAACTATATAAAAAAAACTATTAAAACCTATTAAAAACTCTATAAATTCTAAAAAATGATTTAAAGCTATAAAAAATCTATTTAAATTCTAAAAAATCCATAAAGCCTATTTAAAATCTACAAGAGGCTATTAAATCCTAAAAAATGCAAACAAAGGCAAATAACCAACATAAAAGAGAGCGTGAGACCAGATCGAAGCAAAACAATAAATCGGACACCAAAAAACTCAAAAACCACTGCATAAACTGAAAACACCCAGGAAGCGCGCGACTTCCCAAAATAACCTCCGATTATCCAAACCGGTCTGAAACACCTGAAAAGCGACAGCAGGGCTGTAATCCCGATAAAATCACCATGATTGAGGAAATGCACTATATGCAGTATGCAAATGCGAATGCGAACATGCGTCGAAGCATAAACCGAAAGTGGCACCGGTTGGTCAAATTTTAGGGTGCAACAGCTGCCCCTATTCAAGCGACTTGGACCTGAAGGGTTGAAGAGCGCTCAGCCTTCAAACATTCAGAGGTACGAGACGGTTGAATACCAATAAACCCGAAAATTTGCCAACCGTGAGAATATACTGTAAAACTGCTTGGGGAGACATAATCCAGAACCGAACCCAGTCGTCACAGCAACAAACTGATCAATCATCTGATAAAGAACTCCTGATTTCAACGTCAGTTACATGCGTGATACCACAGATAACAAACCCGAGGGTTGCAACAAAACACCTGATCCTCTCACATCGCCTACTGATAGACAGGAAGAGAAATATACTCACATCGTCCAAGGATAGACGGAAAGACACCCAATATCCGAAGAAACAAACCAATACTCACATCATCTAAGGATAGACGGAAAGACACCCAAAATCCATACTTACATCGTCTAAGGATAGACGGAAAGACACCCAAAATCCATACTCACATCGTCTAATGATAGACGGAAAGACACCCATAATCCATCAATACTCACATCGTCTAAGGATAGACGGAAAGACACCCGAAATCCATACTCACATCGTCTAAGGATAGACGGAAAGACACCCAAAATCCATACTCACATCGTCTAAGGATAGACGGAAAGACACCTAAAATCCAAGGAAAAATTCAATACTCACATCGTCTAAGGATAGACGGAAAGACACCCATAATCCATGGAAAAAATCAATACTCACATCGTCTAAAGATAGACGGAAAGACACCCAAAATCCATACTCACATCGTCTAAGGATAGACGGAAAGACACCCATAATCCATACTCACATCGTCTAAGGATAGACGGAAAGACACCTAAAATCCATACTCACATCGTCTAAGGATATACGGAAAAACACCCATAATCCATACTCACATCGTCTAAGGATAGACGGGAAGACACCCTTGATCCATACTCACATCGTCTAAGGATAGACGGAAAGACACCCTTGATCCATACTCACATCGTCTAAGGATAGACGGGAAGACACCCTTGATCCATACTCACATCGTCTAAGGATAGACGGAAAGACACCCAAAATCCATACTCACATCGCCTAAGGATAGACGGAAAGACACCCATAATCCATTTCAACACCATCCCTCAAATTTCAGAATCCTTTCGTCTACGGGAATTGATGGAAAGAACAATATCCTTAAAGGGCCACGTCATCAGTAAGGACCGACGGGAAGAAAACCACCTTCAAAGAGCCATGTCGTCAATAAGAATCGACAATCAGGAGAACCGAACCTTCTTCAAAGAGCCTCGACGTTAATAAGGATTGACGGTCAGAAAATCCCTCTTGAAATGTCATCTCATCCAATAAACAGAAAGAAAACCACTATCCGAAAGATCGCTTTGAAACCCCTCAACATCTAAAGATAGCCGGAGAATACTCGTTGGGGAAACACACTATCCGTATGCTCTGACGATAAGAAACCCGCTGAAAAATCACCTGAAACTTCACATCGTCTACTGATAGACGGAAAGAACACCACTTGCTAGAGAAACCCCATCTTGAAACCTCACTAAAACAAATCGACCGAAACTTCACATCGTCTAATGATAGACGGCAAGAAAACCACTTGCTAGAGAAACCCCATCTTGAAACCCCACTGAAAAATCAACCGAAACTTCACATCGTCTACTGATAGACGGGAAGAAAACCACATTCTGGAGAAACCCCATCTTGAAACCCTACTGAAAAAATCACCCGAAGCTTCACATCGTCTACTGATAGACGGGAAGAAAACCACATTCTGGAGAAACCCCATCTTGAAACCCTACTGAAAAAAATCACCCGAAGCTTCACATCGTCTACTGATAGACGGGAAGAAAGCCATATTCTAACTCAAGACGTCTACTGATAGACGGAGAAATCCACTTATTGGGGGAACACATCATCAATATGAATTGACGGGAGGAAAAGTCTTTCGATACCAGATGATTGATTGATCAAAGAATAACTGTTGTATGATCTGAAATACGAATAAGCTGCTGAATTACCGGAACACTGCTACTGGATGAAGGCCCCTGAACTGATCACAGAGTGATTCACGTGCCATATGAGGCTGATAGAAAACCTGGCTTATGCTTCGTATGCATATGCATATGTTTGAATTTTTCTATGGCGTAATGCTCCATTCAGGATGGAAATGCTACGCATTTTGAAAATGAAATGCAAGTATGATGCAAATATGATGATATGCAACATGCTAATGCAGGCTCGGGCTGCTGGAGAAAGTCGGGTACAGAAAACCACTTCAGCAAAATAAATGCTGAAGACGAAGCCAACTCCGCTGGGGATAAACCGGATATCACAGAATTATTCCAACAAAATAAATGCTGGAAGAGTGAAATCAACTCCGCTGGGGAATAGCAGATGTGCCAAGCATGATTGGACCTCTCTGGGGATAGCTTACTCGTGCCAATGAAAAATTGGGCTTTGCTGGAGAAAATAGACGGAGTCTTCCTGCGTACTGATGAAGATCGGATTTGGAAACTGATGCGCCAACACGGATGGGCCTCACAGTGACCGCCACCATGGATTTGGTCTTTTAGGCTATCTGTGATGGGTCAGGTACAACTGACACTGGAAAACAATCTGCCTGAATACACAGTTTTCTGGTTGAAGAGTCAAGGGATAGTAACACAACTTCCCGACATTCGCCTCGCACTCGAAAATTGGCTGAATCTGCTCGAATAACTCTGAACAACTCTGATGATACGGAGAAGAACAATCGCTTCGCCTCTGATATGCCCCAGCCTGCGGGACCTCTGTGGTGATGCTCCTCAAAAGGAAATCTTAAAATCTGTACCCTGATGGCCTGATATGAAATGCCCTAGCATTCTGAACTTCGGAGAGATACTTCCCATCAAATGCTTCTCGAATAAAGAATAACTTCTGCGCTCTTAAGATGGCCTGCCCCTGACTGCAATGACTTTGCCCCTGATTATCTGATTCAGAGTAGTGCCCCTGACTACGAGATATTCACCGAATCTCAACCTGATTGCCCCAGGATAACTGACTTCGAAAGGCTGACCTGACTGGGGATCACGATAATAGCTTGCCCCTGCTCTTGGAACATTCGTGCGTTCTGTATTCTATCCTGACCATACCTTCCATTGTAGAAAACTTTCCTGCTGTCAAGCGCTTACTCGCAAGTAAAACAAGTTGTTCTGCGTAAAAGACATATTAATGCAACGCATATGACAACTTTGACATCCAATCTGTTCGTTGGGAATAGGAAAAAACAGTTTATGGCATAAAACATTTATCAAGAATATCAACATCAGTACCAACATGGTAAGAGGAACCCTTTTAGGAGTCAGTTTCGACGCGACCTTTACCGAAGTATGCTTTCGAAACAACCTGCTTCAATTAGGACTTTTGAAGGTTATAACGTGGTCAGGTTCACGGTTTTGAAGGAAAGGATAAAGGCTCAAAGTTGATTTTAACCCACCCATTCTCCTTGATGTTCTCCCATCCTACGTTCAGCTAATTCGACCTTAGCGCTCACCTCTCAGAGGCTGAAAGATAGGAGTGATAGTTCGAGAAACCATGAGTTTTTTGGAGTGACAGTTACTCGCTCTTCGTCCTTGACACTTAGGGTCACACGACTCGTATTTCATTTGAGGATTTTTCTTTTTGTCATCCTTTCATCTTTTTCTTCTCATATCCCTAACTTTTGCCTGGATTGACTCTTTGGGTTTCTTTTGATTTTTAAGTCCAGCGGGATGCCCTCATTTTTGCCTAAGTTGTTTGTTTTGAAGTTTTGACTTAGCAGGCTTTTGATTCTTTTCGCTTTCTCTTTTTCCGAACAAGTCGTGTGACACTGGTTGTCTGACTCATTGGAGAATAATGTGACTGTCTCACTCTTGATTTAACCATTGTGGTTTTTTAGGCACGACCTCTAAAGGTGTGATTGATCCTCGAACGGACACTCCTTTTGCAACTTGAACGCTCGGCCAAATTAGCTAACACCTACCCTGCCCCAGGTTAAAGATTGAGGGTTTTTCGTTTTCAGAAAGAACTCCTACTACTAGGCTCAAAGGGGTTGACAAGGGATTATCTTCCTTATATCACCGGTGTTTAGGGATTTGAAACAATGTCTGTACATCATCAGCAGGTTTTATCTCAAAAGCATACAATATCGGAAGTTGCCTGTCGTCCATTTTCGTCATCCTCCTCAGATCCTTCTTAACCAAGCATTGGACATTTGTAAAAACAATTAGTGAACACGACTGGATTTAATCAAAACATGCATATTTATTTCATTATCATCAATTGAATGAAAACAACAAGTTTTACGAACAAGATTGCAATTTAAACAGGAAAGAAACTACAAACGTAAAGAAATGACAAGATAAAACAAAGAAAAAATGCCAGCTTCCGAGAACCGGGCTTTCACATCTGTCCTGCTGCTGAACCAGCCATCTTCACAATCAGTTATTGGAGGCAACTCGATGTTGTCCTGATCTGCTTTCAGCGACCCAACCAAATTATAGAGCCCCTCCTCCTCATTCAGATGATTTTGGGCCCTTCCTGCCCGAAGTTGATTGTTGCACTATCAAGTAGGTCCTGCACCTTGTGCTTGAAGGCCAGGCAATCTTCAATATTATGCCCCGGTGCTCCTGAATGGAAATCACAGTGCTCCTTGATATCATACCCTGCTGGAGGCGTACCTGTCATCGGGGCTAACTTCCTCTTCTCAACCAACTGTAATCGTAGCAACACCTGAAGAAGTTCGGCATATGGCATCGGAGGCACACTAAATACTCTCACCGGCCTCTGATTTTGAGCTCTTCGCTGATTGGGATGCTGTTGCCTCTGCTGCTGTTGAGATCGTTGCTGTCGTCGCTGGTATCGGGTTGACTGTTGAACAACCTTCGTAGCAAATACAACATCGGTTTCTTGACTTCCACCGTACTGATTAAGGCACTCCTTATGCTTAGCCATTTTCTTTCTCAGATCTGCCCCAGGAATAGGCAACAGTTGTGGGCATGGAGATTCTGACACCATGGAGTCCAGGATACGTTTTTGACCTACTGCAGCTTTAGAAACATCCATCATCTTAGCATCAACTGAGACAGGACTAATACGTACAGCTACACCGCTTGGCGTGAATTCAATATCTTTTGAGTCAATCAGGTCTTGAACATTGTGCTTAAAAGCATGACAACCCTCGATGTCGTGTCCGAGTGCCCCAGAATGAAATTCACATTGCTTACTGGCATCGTACCCATAAGGCGGTATCGTTCCCTTGGGCGGTTCCATTGCTCTTTTTTCAACCAATTTAAACCTCAATAAAGTCTGCAAGAGCTCAGCATACGTTGAAGGTGGCGCCTCAAATACCCTCTTTGGCCTCCCCTCCTGAATCCTCTGTTGAGCCGGATGCACCCTTTGTTGTTGTTGTTCAGGTTCCACAGGCACAGGTGGCACGAGCTCCTTCACTGCGGCTTCAAATAACTGATCATCCCCTTTCCTAAGCACATTCTTGACTACTTCCATGATCAAGCTCATTTGGGTCTTCAGCTGACTATTTTCCTCTTTGAGGATCTTCTGCTCCAGACGCATCTCTTGCATGTCTCTCATCATCTGCCCCAGCTGGCTTCGGACTTCAATCAATTCAACCTGATTCTGTTCCATATCTCTGAATGAACTCCTGCAACAAACTGGACGATGAGGAAATAAGACCCACGGTTCTGATGTACCTGTTAAATGATAATGCAATGCAGAAAGCAAACACATATTCAAGCCAAGACAAAGAGAAACTCAAGCTATAAGCACCCAGACGAACATCTCCCACACATGTACAACCAACAAAAGCAGCACGTAAGCACAAATGAGTACGAATACAATGACCCCAGCCAACAATCCTGGTGATGGTCAGCAAATACTAATACACAGAAGCTAAACGGGTTAGGCAGAGAAAATAGATGCGACACCCGACACAGAAACCCCTAGAAACTTCTCCCATATTCAACTGAACTCTCCGTTTGACATTCTTCAGAACACACACTTCCCGTGGAGTCTTCCATGACATTAACTGATGAACCCACACAACTGGATGACGGAGAATCGCTAATCTGAACAAAACCCTGGGGCGCGATGAAAATCCGGTTAGAGTCTAACAGATCCTGAACCTGGCTTCTAAGCACCTTACAATCATTTGTTGAATGTCCCTGTGCCCCAACATGATACTCACAGCGGGCGCTGGCATCAAAACCTGGAGGATATGGTGGAATCATTGGATTAGTCTCTTTCGGCACTATCAATCCGCTTCTGACCAGATCTGGCAACAACTGACTGTACGACACCGGTAGCTGAGTAAACTGCCTTTCAGGTTTCCTTGGTCTTCGTTGGGCGTGCTGACGCGATCGACGACAGGATGACCGTTGACTTGAAGTGTCTGAAAACCGATCCTGAGATGCTAGAGATTCTGAGACGACGTCATTTCCTTCTTCCCACTCTTCTTGAGAACTAATGACTGACTCATTCTTATCAACCGGGCTATAAGGAGCATCTCAAAGCTTTCCACTCTTGAGTCCTCTCTCAACAAGCTCCCCCATTCTCATCAGGCCCACAAAGCTTGTACAACCGAACAGTTTGTCATAATAATGGCCTTTCAGAGTACCCAAGAAGATGTCAACCATTTCTCTTTCCTGAAGCGGTGGTTCAACACTAGCAGCCAATTCTTTCCATCTTTGCACATACCCTCTGAATGATTCATTCTCCGCCCGAGATAATTCTTGAAGATGTACGAGACTAGGAGCCATATTCAGGTTGTAATCGTACTGCTTCAGGAAAGCTCTGGCTAAATCCCCCCATGATCGAATCTGATCACTCTCTAACTGCATATACCACCTCAAAGATGCCCCAGTCAGACTATACTGAAAGCAATGGATCATCAATTTGTCATTTTGCCCAAACGAAGTCATTCTTCGACAGAACATCATCAAATGTTGCTTCGGACAGCTATATCCCGTGTACTTTTCAAATATCGGCACTTTGAACTTATAAGGCAACACCAGGTTAGGAACCAAACACATGTCTGCAGCATTCAGGTTAACAACATCTTTGACCTTCAAAGCTTTAACTCTTTCTTCCAATACTCGGAGCCTTCTATCACCTTCAAGAGCTCTTGAGTTTACAGTCCTGGCTACCGGGATATCTCTGCGTGGATTCCTCTTAGGGAAAACAGCACCTTGATTGTTAACAGGAGGAGGACGTTCATTTTGGGCAACAAACTGCTCATGTCGATCTCGGTTCTCAACAGTTGGCTGTATAACTTGGTCTGCAGTAACGTTGTTCGCTTGCGGGAAGTCTTCCATAGAATCATACCGATGGTTGGACGTCATAGTAAACCCTGTCAAAGTGTTAGGAGACTGGAAATTGCCTTCAGACATAGCTAACAATTACCTTTAACTGACTACACTGCTTGATTCTCAAATCTGCTCAAGTCTGCTTCAACCCCTTGGTCGTCTTCTGACAATCAACAGTTGCTCAATCCAAACTCCGGGTACTCACCTTCAGGAAACAAAGGCTGGATCAGAACTCTGGCTAACTGGAGAAATGATATGCAATATGATGCGAAGATGCTTATGCAAATGCAATGCAATGCAACAAACACGGGATCACAGCCCCCACACAACACACTCTAAATGCTGTTGCACAGCCGACGGGGTACGTTCTCTCTAAAAGAGAACGCCAAGATAGCTGGTAGTCTGGAAGTCAAGGTTCTCGCAAAGAAAAAACCCCCCACTCACGGGTATGGACCTAAGGTACGGCATCCTATGCGGTCATCAGCGTCACAGACTTTCATGAGGAATGATACGATTCCCAGAAGGAGTGGCATCGTCATCTCATGAAGAGGCCTCACTTAGCTGACTTCCAATTGATCGGTCCCTAGAGTCGACAATCCTCACGTCTGGACTCCCCTCAGATCCTCAGGACCGGAAAGGAGCACCTCAGAGAGAACCTCGTCTGAGCGCAGATTTCGTAGGGAACGGTGCCTGCTCAGCAAACAGGTTCGTCTACTACTCTCCGCAACTATGTCTAAATGCATACTCAAGCAACCCAGGTCCGGCTATCACTCAAAATATCACCTTCCCCAGCACAACGGCAACGGATAATAGCAATGAAAAAATAAACACCCAAAAGACAAGCAAACAAGCGCTAGGATTGACCCTCTTAGGGGGACGTTGGATCCCACATGCATAAGGAACCATCGCAGTCCTTAGCAGCCAGGGGATGTTGGATCCCCAGCAGAGTCGCCAGCTGTCGCTACTGCGAAAATCGGCGCCGGCTGACAGAAGAGTCGCCACCGTGCGTTATTTATCCCAACAGAGGGAAAGGAAACGCTCTAAGTAAACCTCGCAAAAAAATGGGAAAGGTATGGTCATCGCAACCAAAACATGGATTCGGGAGTCGGTTACGCAAGGGGAAGGTATTAGCACCCCTCACGTCCGTCGTACTCGACGGGATCCCCGCTTGCTTGGTTTGTCTAAAAGATGCAAAACAATCTATCTACGGCTGCTAAATCTAAACGGAAGGGAATTGACTCGATAGAGCGTCGCACTCTATGCCTACGTATTCTCAAGAGAGAAAGTCAGAGTCAACGTAGTTCGGGACTACGGGGAAATTGGCTCGCCAAGACCTCGCGTCTTGTGCCTACGTACTTCCACACTGCATGGAAGATTAGAGCTTACGTAGTTCAGGCTAACTACGGCTAAATTGGGTGTTCTCACACAGGAGTGAGAAATTAAACTGGTTTTACAGGTACGAGAACCTATGGGAAAAACTACGGTCTGGTCTCAAATGCACTCGGGCAAGAGAAAAGGGATAACAATCAGTCGTCAGCGGGAAAGTCTCGATCACACAACAGCGAGAGAACAAAAGGTTAGTTGTTAGTGTGCTCGCTAGGATATCGCATCCTATGCCTACATATTCTCGTCTGGTACGAGAAATCAGAGCAGCTGTAGTTTGGCTACTTTCGGGACCACAGCTCAAATCTCGTTTTATTAATATTCTGAAAATGATTACAATGATTGAATACGGGAAATAAACTCCTGAAAACCCTATCCATCTATCATGCAAAAATCAAATGAAAAATAGTCCCCTAACAAGTGGACCTTTGAAAAACTACCTCTAAAAGTGTAAAAAGTCCCCTAACAAATGGACTTCTAAAACTACCTCTAAAAGGTAAAATAAACTCTATGAAACAATGTCCTAAAAGAATTGAAGTGAAACTGAATATTTTTATCTTCTTTTTCCCAATATTTTCTCTTAATATTCTTTTATTTTTTTCACATACTCTCTTCTTTTTCACACTTTCTTTTTCACTATTCTTTTTCATTTCTTTTCATATATCTTTATTTCCAATATTCTTTCTCTATTTTTTTCATATTCTTTTTCTTCAATATTTTTTCATATATCTTTTTCCCCTTTTTTCCTAAATCTCTAAACAAAAGAAATAATAAAAAACAAAGAAAAATACAAGAGGGGCTTAAACAACAGCCAGGGGGTACAGCAGTAAAAATATAAAGGAGACTGGGCCCAGCCCACTAAGTAATTCAGAAAAAAAAACAAGAAAAGAAAGGGGGGTGAATTGAGAAACGGAGGGTGCATGTTGGTAAGAATCCAACAGGGCCCAGCCCACTCCAACAAACACACACGGGGGGAGGGGAAGAAAACGGGGGGTAAGCCAGCACACACGTTGGGTTTGGCCCAATCCATCAGTAAGCAGAAACGGAGGGTATGGCAAAACGAGGGGGTATACGGACGAAAAAAAACGGGCCCGGCCCAATCCAACCCAGTCCATCTCCCTTCTTTCATTCCATCTTCTGAACGAAAAAACCCTAATTCCTCTTCTTTACACTGTTCATGGCCGTCACCACCATCCTCTCACCCTCTCAGACTCTCTCGTCTCTCTCAATCTCTGAACCTTGCTTCTATCCTCACCGTCTTAATCCTTGCTCAATCTCCTTAATCCAACAACATCAACAACCTCAATCCTCTTTCTTCATTCTAACCAAGTGTAGTTCTCACAAAAACGAAAATGAAGACGAATCGCTCTATCACTTGGTGAGCTCAGGTGAATCTTGAAGCTACGAAGGTCTATGGTCTTGATAGAAGAATGATAAAAAACCTGATGATGCTTGGAGGATTTCTTGGCGAAGGAAGATCATTTGGAGATTTGTTGACGCGTCCTGAAGATTGTATTTGAAAGATATTGAAGGCGAACGAACGCTCCGATGAAGGTTTTTCTTCTTTGCGTTTCTGGTGATGAAGACTTGGTGAATATTGTGAAGATCTTGAAGTTGTGAAGAACTTTGATGATATGGACGAAGATCCGGATGACCAACAAACGATGGTGATGCAGATCGGAAACTGGAAAAAGGACGAGGTTCTTGATGATCTTTCTGGAAAGGAAATATGCAAATCAACGAACAATAATCTGGCGATTGATGATGGTTTTCTGGAAACGAGACGATGAAGGTCTTGGAAGCTTCTGTTAAAGTAACGCGTGTTGATGATAAGTTGGATGGATTGTTCAAGCATTTGCGGGAATCTTGTTCATGGTTTAAATCGGATGACAGTGAAGTTGCGTTTGCAGAAATCTGGTAAAAAGATCTTGAAGGTGGTTTGATGAACAGATGAGGATTCGTATGAATTTGGCGAATGAATCTGGAAACTCCTGAAGAACATAACGAATATTGATGAAGACTTTGAGTGTTTCTGGAGAATTACATGAACAAGGATGAACATGTGGATGAAGACCTGGAGAGTTTGTTGAAGATTTCTGGGAATTGTTCTTGAATCTGGTGAATTTCTGGTGGATTGATGAATTTTCCGGCGAAGGTTGATGAACAAGGTGGATGAGGAAGATGAAGATTGAAGGTTTTCTGGGTATTTTTTGTGTTTCCGGTGACTGGTATGGCTGCCGGAAGAAGTTGCTGGTTAGTTACGGTGGCCGGAAACGGTTGGGGCGGTGGTTGCATGGCCGCCGGCCATGCAACCGGTGAGGATCAGGGGGTGCCAAGTGGCGGCTGGGTGGCAGAGGGAGAACGCATGCGTGAAGCCACGTGTGTGTGTGGAGAGATAGTGGAGTTATGAGGTGGCGTGGAAGCTGAGTGTGTGAGATCAATGAGGTGGCTTCCTTCTCAGTTACACGCGTGGATCATTTATATACTTGACACATGGCATTTCCTTGGACCAAAATGAACAAAAACGGACTAATGGATTCTGGGCCTCCAAAAAACCTCTTCTGGGCCCACGAAAATGATAGTAAAACCCTGAAAAAACTGAATTAAAATGATTAATGAAAATGATTAAAAATTAACTGGATTAAAAACTGATTAGAGACTTAAACTTCAATTAACTAACAATTAAAACTACAATTAGATCTAAATGACAATTAAACTAATCTAATCCTAATTAAATCTAACAAACTCTAATTAAAAGATAACTAATATTAAACTCTAATTAAACCTAAAAGAAGAATTAACATCTAATTAAATTCTATATTAAACTAAAACTAATAAAACTCTAATAATTCCACTAACCTCTAAACTAAATGAAAAAAAGACTATTAATTTCTATTATCTAGATTAAAATCTATATCTAAAAATAAAAAACTCTAATGATTCCTATTTAACAATCTATTAAAATCCTATTTAATCTCTAATAAAATCTATATCATTTATTTAAAAGAAATTCTATTATTCTATTAAAACTATATAAAAAAAACTAATAAAACCTATTAAAAACTCTATAAATTCTAAAAAATGATTTAAAGCTATAAAAAATCTATTTAAATTCTAAAAAATCCATAAAGCCTATTTAAAATCTACAAGAGGCTATTAAATCCTAAAAAATGCAAACAAAGGCAAATAACCAACATAAAAGAGAGCGTGAGACCAGATCGAAGCAAAACAATAAATTGGACACCAAAAAACTCAAAAACCACTGCATAAACTGAAAACACCCAGGAAGCGCGCAACTTCCCAAAATAACCTCCGATTATCCAAACCGGTCTGAAACACCTGAAAAGCGACAGCAGGGCTGTAATCCCGATAAAATCACCATGATTGAGGAAATGCACTATATGCAGTATGCAAATGCGAATGCGAACATGCGTCGAAGCATAAACCGAAAGTGGCACCGGTTGGTCAAATTTTAGGGTGCAACAGCCATCCTCGCGGCCAGGAGAGAGGAAGAACAGCGTGAAGCCGCTGCTGTCGTCAACAACAATGGTCAAGGACAAGGGTCTACCGCCATCCTTTTGGTTCCAATTCCAAATCCTCATGGGATGTCGTTGAACTTCAATAACACAGCTGAAGGAAACACTTCTCAGCCAACCCCAGCGCCTGGAGTTACTGTTGGAGTTATCCCGCAGGCCCAGCCTACTGCTGTGCAAATCCCAGTTCCTCATATCGAAGATACTCTGATGGATCAGTATGACGACGTTCAGAACTATCATGCTGCTATCCCCATTGCCAGTCCTGTTGCTGCTCAGGATTCTGAAGCCATGAAGATGTGCCGAGATCTAGCCGAGAAACTCCGAGCCATGGAGGTGCACAATTCAAATTCTTTCAGTGCTTTGGAATTGTGCTTGGTGCCTGATGTTGTCATTCCTCCCAAGTTCAAGGTACCCGAATTCTCGAAGTACAAGGGTCTCAGTTGCCCAAACATTCATCTGAAGATGTACTGTCGCAAGATGGCTACCTATGCCAGAGATGAAAAGCTCATGATTCATTGCTTCCAAGACAGCTTGTCTGGGGCATCACTCGAATGGTATATGCAGCTGGAACGTAACAGTGTGCGCACTTGGGCCGAGCTAGCCGATGCATTTGTCAAATAGTACAAATACAACACAGATCTCGCTCCGAATCGTACTCAGCTTCAGAGTATGACTCAGAAGGACAGCGAATCCTTCAAGGAGTACGCGCAATGATGGAGAGAGCTAGCCGCAAGGGTGCATCCACCTCTTATTGACCGTGAACTGATTGACATCTTCATGGGTACTTTACAAGGCCAATACTATGAAAAGCTGATCGGTAGTGTCTCCGCTGGATTCTCTGACTTGGTGATCATCGGTGAGAGAATCGAAGAAGGGCTGAAGAGTGGAAAGATCCCAGGAGGTTCTAACAACCAAGCCAATGCCAAGAAGCCTTTCAACAGATACAAGAAAAAAGAGGGCGAAACGAATGCCATCTCTTTGCAGAAAGGGCAAGCTTCTCAGCAAGCTCCCGCTCCTATGCCTTATCAGGTTCCTTACTACCAGTATCCGTATATTGCTGCTGCGCAATATGCTCCAATGCCTTATCAGCCAGCTGTTCAAGCAGTGCAAGCTCAAATGCCACAGCAACAGGCTCCTCAGCAACAAGCCTACAATCAGCAAGGATACCAATATCCTTCTCAGCAACAATAAATGCAAGCTACTCAGCAACGACAAGGTACTCGCCCACAGCGTCAGCAGAGAACATGGAGGCCAGATAGAGTTTTTGATCGCCTGCCAATGACATATGCTAGTATCTTTGCTCAGTTGATGGAGAAAAAAGCTATTGTTCCAAGAGATTTGGCTCCCCCAACTGTCATTCCTGCCGACTACGATGCAAATGCTCATTGTGAGTTTCATAAGGGCGCTCCAGGTCACACCATTGAGGACTGCAGAGCTTTCAAGCACATAATTCAAGACATGATCGACAGGGATGCTATCAACTTCAATGGAAAGTCTCCAAATGTCATCAATAATCCAATGCCGCCGAACAAATAGCGTTAATCAGATCCAATCCAGTCAAGTCAAAGTTCATTTCCCCGAAGAAGGCCGTCATGTTGCCATTTCATATTTCATTTTCCTTATGTTTTGTCTTTGTTTGTTTAAGTATTGTATGCTTTGAACAATTGCCATTCGTATTTGGTTTTCATTAATGTATTGTTTATGCATGTTTTGAATTAGTTATGTCGTATTCACTCATTTTTCACTTAACACCGACACATTTATTCACTTCACTCCATCTACTGTTGTGTTAGCATGATTTGAGGGAGGATGATGAAAACGAGATACCCATAATTGTGAACTCATATGCTTTCAGATAGAATCTCGTCAATGATGTACAGGCATTGCTTCAATTCCCCAAACACCGGAGATATAAGGAGTTAATCCCTAGTAAATCACTTCGAGCCTAGAAGTAGCAGTTTCCTTCGGATGTTCAAACCTTTACACTCAACCTGGGGCAGGGTAGTGTTTAGTTAATCCAACTCCGCACTCGAATCAACAAAAGCAAAATCCAAAAGACGGTTGTTCACCAATGACTCACAACAGGGCAGTCACAACAAAATCCAAAAAAAGGAAAAATCAAAAGTCTGCTAAGTCAAACACCTCAGAGGGGACTTAGACAAAATCAAGGCAATCCCGATGGATCTGACAAACAAAGTCAATCCATGCAAAAGTTAGGGATCAAAACAAAAGCAAAAGAGGACCCCGAAACCCTCAACAAAAACAAAATAAGATTCAGTGGCCATTCAAATAGGGTCACTGATATCCATCAAAATAAGGTGACTGTCATGTCAAGCAAACCTTGAACCACCAAGTTTATACCGTCAAGATAAGTGCAGAATTAACTGAACGTAGGAATGGAGATCGTTAAGAAGAATGGGTGGGTACAAATCATACTTTGAGCCTAACATCCTTTGTTTCATAACCGTGAACTAGACCACGTTACAACCCTCGAAAAACCTAATTGAGGCGAGGTTTATTCTGAAAGCATAACATCGCAAGGTTGCGTAACCTGACTCCTCACATATCTTCTAATCATCAACATTGATGACATTATCCTTGCTATATCTTTCGCACTAATAAAAATTAGCACAAAGTTTGGACTAACAGTTCATTCGTCCCATTATCACGACACTTCAATAAAAGACACTTTTTCAAATCTTGCATCAAACTTTTCATTAATATTACCATTTATGAATGTACAATTTTATTTGCAAATCAGTACTAGGTATTCAAAGACACTCTAGCAAGTGGAAATCGAGGAGGAATTTGACTTTCAGTGGTTGGCACAAAGCAAGGCTACCTCAAAACTCACAGGCTGGGGCAAATTACTCAACAGCTCGAGCAGGGGCATATCATTAACAAGTTCAGACTGGGGCAAGACCAGGTCGTCCTGACCATCAAGCAGAGTTGCAATTCTCTCTGAAGCAAATTCACAGTCATCCAAATATCCCAGACTTGGGACATCCAGAGCATCTTCTGCTTTAATCATGACATCTTCAGCAAACTGCATGTCGAAGCAGTCAATCCCTCCCACCACCCAAAGTCCAATCCGCATTGGCAACTACCAAAAGTCCACCACGCTGGCGTCTTCACCTGCATTTCCAAATTACCCGTCTGCATCATCTGCATCATACCCATTGCATTCAACCTCATAAGCATCTTACATAATATGCATACCAATCATATCATACTTCCCTAGCTCTTGCATCTTCGCGCGTCAGCATTTGCATTTGCATTTCCATTTGTTATGGAACATCATTATCATCCAACATTCATATATGCAAGTCAAGGTCCAGGATCAATCTCGAAGACTTCCAAGACTGTCATCGACCCAGTCAGGGGCATCCTCCGCAGGATTATGGGTTTGTCCCACAATTTTCAAGAGCTTCAAAGTAATCATCAGCCCAGTCAGGGGCATCTTCCGCAAGATGGTGGATTTGTCCCACGATTTTCAAGAGCTTCAAAGCAATCATCAGCCCAGTCAGGGGCAATCTTCTACGATTGTGGGTTTCTCCCACAAAATTTCAAAATATTCAAAGCAAGACTCAGCCCGGTCAGGGGCATCTTCTTCAGAATTCATGGGCGTAACCATGAAATCATTTCAGCAAAACTATGATCTCCAAACAAGACGGTGGGCGTACCCCATTGACTCATTTCAATCCAATCTTCCTCTTGGGGGTTCCTTAATGAGTTGTACCCAGCAAGCGTGACCGTTGTCAATTGCCTTACTATCATCCTTTTGGTGATAGTCGAACTCCGTCAGTACAACTTAGCCTGCATCCTTTTGGTGTAGGTAAACTTCAAATTTGTGTTGTCCTATCATCCTTTTGGTGATAGCGACCTGTGTGTGTGAGTTTCGCTCTGTCATCCTTTTGGTGGGGGGTCTGTCACTTGGATTAATGATAGATTGTACGATAGTTTGTGTGAGTTTCGCTCCGTCTTCCTTTTGGTGGGGGGTCTGTCACTTGGATTGGTGATAGATTGTGCGATGTTTGTTTGTGTTTCGCTCCGTCATCCTTTTGGTGGGGGGTCTATCATAATCATTAATGATAGATTGTGCGATAGTTTGTTTGTGTTTTGCTCCGTCATCCTTTTGGTAGGGGGTCTATCATAATCATTAATGATAGATTATGCGATAGTTTGTGTGAGTTTCGCTCCGTCATCCTTTTGGTGGGGGGTCTGTCACTTGGATTGGTGTCATATTGTGCGATATTTATTTGTGTTTCGCTCCGTCATCCTTTTGGTGGGGGGTCTGTCACTTGGATTGGTGTCAGATTGTGCGATGTTTGTTTGTGTTTCGCTCCGTCATCCTTTTGGTGGGGGGTCTGTCACTTGGATTGGTGTCAGATTGTGCGATATTTGTTTGTGTTTCGCTCCGTCATCCTTTTGGTGGGGGGTCTGTCACTTGGATTGGTATCAGATTGTGAGATGTTTGTTTGTGTTTCGCTCCGTCATTCTTTTGGTGGGGGGTCTGTCACTTGGATTGGTGTCAGATTGTGCGATATTTGTTTGTGTTTCGCTCTGTCATCCTTTTGGTGGGGGGTCTGTCACTTGGATTGGTGATAGATTGTGCGATAGTTTGTTTGTGTTTCGCTCCGTCATCCTTTTGGTGGGGGGTCTGTCATTTGGATTGGTGATAGATTGTGTGATATGTGTTTGTGTGTGTTTCGCTCCGTCATCCTTTTGGTGGGGGGTCTGTCACTTGGATTGGTGTCAGATTATGCGATGGTGTTTTGCTTTATCATCCTTTTGGTGATAATAGCCGAGTGTGTTTCATCTCATCACCCTTTTGATGATGACGACTTTTGCCTATTTATTCACAGTTTACTCAGAGTTTTACCTCATCCAGCTTTTTCAACTCTCAGGCATCTCTCTTTCTTTCGGACAAATTCAGGGTCTTCTTTATATCTAATTGACTTCTACCTCAGGAAAACAAATGATGTAGCAGTTTATTTCCCTAGGTTTAAGCCCATTAGATAGGGGCATCTGTCATACCCTAAATTTGTCCTACACTTTTTCAAATATTTTCATTTTTTATTTATTCTTGTATGTTTTACATTGCCCGCTTATTTTTCTTGTTATTTAGACACGTGTCTGCTCGCAATTGGTTGATTTTTTAGAACTTTATCTTTTTGACCAATCAAAGCATGACACATGGCCTAAATAAATTTTTTGTGAATATTAATTTTTCTTAACTTCTTAAACTTTGTTTTGTTTTAAAATACTACTAATAATTTTTGTTAATATCCGTTTCGTTTATAAATTTTAGTTTGTTTTTTTACTTATTGTAAATATTTACTTAAATGTTATTGTAAATATTAATATGATTTAGTTAATTACTATTATTAGCTTTTAGTATAAAGATTTATTTGGTTAATTAATTAGTTAGTAAAAATTATTTTAAAAAAAAGAGAAAGGAAATTGAAGTAATGGAACTGGCCCATCGTGTAGGCCCATTGGAGAGGCTAAGGGAGAGAGTCTGCACGTTATAAAAGAAGAGGGGAATTTGATTCAAGAAAAAACCCTAAGTAACTGTTCATCTTCCGCCTCTACTCAAACCGGCGTCGTTAACCCTCTTTTCAACCCTAAAAAAAACCTAGAAGAGGCTCTTCTTCTTCCATAACAGCCGCGAAACCACCCTTCTCCCTCACCAGAAAATCCAACCCTTCTTCTTTCTCTCCCAAAAGTGACCACCATCATCGCCATAAACGTTCACTCCGAACGCTACCTTTTCTTCTTCATCAACACCATTAATCAAAACCCCAATCTCATCACCGCCAACCTTCGACATCGTGACTACGAAGAACGCCATCCTCAAAACGCCCTTCGATTCATCGTTGAGACATCAACTTATAGTTCCTCAAACTCACGGCGCAACTCCACCATTTACGATATTTTCATCAACAACACGATTTGATCTTACAGCAACATCTTGTGCTTCTCACACTCAGTGACCCCAAGTGACGCCGTCAAGCTTATCACGATCTTGCACCGTCCGTTTGTTAACAGAGTTCAACAACTCGATTACATTATGTTTCATTCCGAAGCGTAATCGACTCGCGGAGTCCAACAATGCACCCTAGTTCCCTCTACCCATTGCAAGCTACTGAACTGAGATTGCGCAAGATTTAGCTCGATTTTGGAACAAATGAGTTCCTTCAAATGTGTATGAAAGTTCATGGAAGCAAAGTATCCTTATCACAGAAACTCCAACAACAGGCGACATTGGCTCATCTTCGCTCCGATTCAACAACAGTCGTTTGACTTCGTCGGTTTTTCGTTCAAGGCGCATCATCATAATCCATCTAAGAGCATCGACAAGGCATTTCATGAATTAGCGATAACGCAGGGCGGATAACTCGTTGTCGGTTGGTTTTGTCCCTCTTTCTGGATATATGAATTTAATTTTATTGTGTTGGTCATGCTTGTATTTTGATTCTGGTTTGTTTTTCATAAGATTTTTTTAGTCTGTATCTGTGATTTTTGAACTGCATAAACGAAGGATACGGTCGAGTATTGATGTACTTCGATTCCGTTGTGAGCGGTAAACTCCACATTTGGGTTAACCAAAGTTGTTTTTGATATTTTACATTGTGAATTCAAGTTTATTATTTTGGCTGTAGTATAACTTTGGTGTTGTTTTAAGAGTTCTGTTATGAAGATCTTAGTGAACGAGCATTAAATCTTTTACGCCGTCCTGTCCGTAACATAGTCGGTTTCCAGGTAAGCTGTCGGTTGCATTGCGTGGACATTAGACCGTTACGGTTGCCGTCTCGGTAGAAGCTTAATTTAGAACTGATATTCTGCTATAAGTTTGATGATTTGCAACTCTGTTATATTTTTCTGTTTTGTATGTCCATTTGCAGAGCTGGTACTGATTTGATGATTTTGGATTCTGTTAATATAATTTGCAGAGCTGGTACTGATCTGAGGGATTTGGATTCTGTTAATATAATTATTATACATTACTGCTTTGCATCCAATATAATCAACTTATAATCTATTTTATTTTTTAATATATTTCATTAAGTGTTTTTAATATTCATATTTATTTTCTGAATTAAAACAACTATTTATTAATTAGTATAGTTCTTAGATAATTTAAAATATTTTTCTATTTAAAAATCAAATTTTTAGAGTATTATTAGTTAGTTTATTTTTTCTAGAGAATCTAATAAATTTCAAATAGAGATCTATTTTTCTAACAAAATTATTATTATTTAACTAGTTCATTTTTAGAGAATCCAATAATTTTTCAAATTTTTTTTGGGACCATTTCAAAAGCTTTTATTGACAAAACAAGAGTAATTCGAGACATTTTTTTTAATTCCCGAAATAAATAAACTCTTAGTCTAACACTTCTCGAGTTTTTTGAATAAATACTATTGGGGTGTACGCCTTGGGTAGTGACATTCGACTTTTCGTTTTAAAATACACTCTTTAATTATTTAGACAAGGAAATATCATTGGATTCTAGCATTCCACGTGATACTTTTGTTGTTTATTCAAACAATATTTTATAAATTAAATCAAAATCATTCTATTTATTAAGTAATTTATTTAATAAGACAATTTCCAAATTAGATTATGTTTAAAAGAGAAAAACTTTGAAGCAATAATATTTCTTGAGCCTGTTTAATCAAATCATTTTTAGTTAAGTTACGAAAAATTAAATTCTTGAAGTCTAGCACTTCTTGAGTTTTCGAATGCATATTATTGAGGTGTACACCTTAAATAATGTATTGTTCAACTTTTCGATCTTTAAACGTATTCTATTTTGGACAAATAAATATCATAAAAATCTAGTATTCCGTGTGATATTTCCATTTGTTCATTCAAACATTTCCAAATGATACACCGATTAATTGGTTGTGAGGCCGACGTCTCATTTATCAAATAATCGTCATTTCTCCCATAATTTCAAATTCAATTTCGTATTCTTTTCATATTCACAAGTTATCTTCATACCCTATTTTCGCTCCAAAGCATTTTCAAAACACCTTTCTCAATTAAAATTTCGAAAGAAAGAAGTTCTTGGAATCTAGCATTCCTTGAATTTCCGAGTAAATAATTCTCGAGGCACGCTCTTGAGTTGTTAGTTACTCAACCTTTTGACTCTTTCAAACCAAATCATTTTTCAAAAATTCTCCTGAACCAAATGCTCATACGCATTCGCAAGCATCAACATTTCGCACACACCTCAAATTCATCATGGTTTCGATATTAGGGGCACCCTCAGGGACTAATATCGTTTCTCACCTCTTAACCCCTGACACGTCGTCAAGTCGGTTCCATTTTCAAACAAATCCTCGACACGTCGTCGAGTCACTTCAAAACAAATTCCTTTTTTCCTCACATTCCATTTTCGATTCAATCTTTTCACAAACATTTTTTTTAAAAAAAACTTACGAAAGAGGAATATTCTCAGAATCTAGCATTCTTTGAATATTCGAATGAGTAACTCTCGAGGCGCGCCCTTGAGTTGTTATTTAGTTTATTCTTTCAATTTCAAAACATCCAACTCTTTATCTACAACTTATTCAGTCAATTCCCGAAAGAACTGAGTTCTTGGAATCTCACATTCCTTGAATTCTTGAATGACAAGCTCTTGTGGCGCGCTCTTGGGTTGCTTGTCAGTCACTCTTTCGTCTCTTTCTCAAATTTCCAACCTATTCAACCTCATCTTTTCGTGGTTGTTACCACGAACTACGACTGCTCTGATTCTTCATTCGCTCTTGAATGTAAGATACGTAGGCATAAGATTGCGATGATCTTGGCGAGCACACTTCTATCTTCCTCCATTATTTTGTCCATCCCCCATCCTTTTCCCGTAGTCGAACTACGAAGCTCTGATTTCTCATTCTCGTCCGAATGAGCATACGTAGGCACAAGGGTCCCAATCCTTGGCGAGCACTCTATCCTCTAACCACCCATCTCCCCTTAGCGTCTTAACCTTTTACCCTACCAATTCTACCTTTAACAACGAGAAGAAAACAAGTAAACCTAAACAACACTCCCACAAAATACCTTAAGAGGTTCCCGTCGAGTACGAAGAACGTGAGGGGTGCTAATACCTTCCCCTCACGTAACCGACTCCCGAACCCGGAACTTGGTTGCGACAGCCCTGTTCCTATCCTTTCGTTTCAAGAGGTTTTCTCGATATTTTCCTCTCCCGTTTATTCGGGATAAATAAAGTTCGGTGGCGACTCTGTCGAACCGCATTTCCGCGCCTTTCGCGCGAGGGTCGTTTCTCCGAAATGTCTCCGTGATTTTTCGAGGTGCGACACATAGAATTCCTTCTTGAGACACGGGATCAAGGTTTTTCTGTGGTTCAGTTTTCGTTCTCAGTGCATGAACCTGAACAACAAGCATCAGAGTCCCTAGCATTTATTTTGCCCAACGGTCGGGCGACCAATTTTATTTTATTTTGCAGGGTATTTTCAGCTCAGAAAGTAGCATTCAGGCTATCTCAAACATTCTCATGGCTATAATGTTCGAAAACAAGTTTCAGAAGCGGAACAGAGCTCAGAACGGGTGAAAACGGGCAAATGTGTAGATTTCCCTCCAAAAGGCGCTAATTTCAAATTTTTGAAGGTGTTAATCAATTAACCAAATGTGTTAATCGATTAACCAAGTCAAAATCAGGCCAGATTTGAAATTTTAACAGTGTTAATCGATTAACCAAACTGTTAATCGGTTAACCAGTGCAGGTTTTGCCTCTGCACGTTAATTTTCAAAGGGGTTCACTTTGGGGTCCAATTTTGATCACTTGGAAATTCAATTTTACACTTAAGAAGGATCTAGAACCATTTCAAATTTTGGTTAATCTCATTTTCCCTCCAAATCTCCATTCCCCATTCCAAACCAAATTTTCCAAACCTCTTATTTGGATCCAAACCTAAGGGGTATTTAAATGATCTACTCCAAACCTCACACATCTAACTCTCATAATTTCAATTTCATTTTCAAAATTGATCTCATTCTCTCTCAATTCTCTCTCAATTTCTCCATTCCCAAACCTTCACCAAAGCTCTTCATCCATTGAATTCTTTGATTCTCCATTGGAATCAATGAATTCTTGAGCTTAAACCTTCATCCATCATCTTCATTGGATCAATTTCCTCATTCAATTTTCGTGCAAATTTGGATATGAATTTTGAAGTGTTTTTGGAAGAGTTTATTTGGATAATTCTTGCTTGATTTTGGTGGATCTTCACTCTTACTACAAGTTTTAGGGTTATAAGTGAGGCTTAGATATTTGTTCCCTTGCCCTAGTTATCCATGCTTTGATGTTATAGAGATACACCACTAGATTACGTTCTAATCTTTTAAGGCACGACACTTCACATCATTAATACATTTCAACAATGATATATTAATGGATCTTAGCTCATCAATCATTCTCTCTGATATTTTATTCCCTCTTTATTTAGTATTTTAAGTTGTTGTATGAACCTCTTGTTGCTTATTACCACTAGTATTTTGTTACCTTGCTCATACTTATTTTAAACAAAGATTGAATACTTATAGTTCAAAGCTAAATCAATTTCACTCCCTGTAGGTACGATTTCTTTACTTTATTACTTGTTGCAGCCAAACATACATGTATACTTGCATGTGACACCTTTGCTTTAAATCAATATCAAAAAATGTAAACACGTAAGAAAGCAATACCTGGGTTCAAATTTACTGATTCCCTTGGGTCATTTTTGAAAATATTTATGGTCTTAGCTTCTTATCTCTAAGAAAGCTAAATTAAGTGAATATCTCTATCCTACTTTATTAACCACGTTTGTTATGAAATCCACTTGTTGTTGGATCTCTCTCAACAACAAGCTTGTACATTTTTCTGAGTTGATCATTCTAAGAAGCAGGTGTATAGAATAAAAACACATAACAAAATAAGACACTAATCAACACACCATTTTAATATAAACACAACTTTATATTAACTTAACTTTGCTCATCAAACAAGAGTTTAGCTTATAATGAGCTGAGAACAAACTACTGGAGTGAAACTACAGAAAGACATACTCTCAGAAAAAGTTATGTAAAAGAAATGAGAACCTAATAGTAACTTGAAGATCCTTTGTGTTGGATAAACAACAATAAATCTCTTCAGTCACAACAACTCCAAGCAGTAAATATATGATTAAATGAGAAGAAGAAAACTCTCTAATTCTTTCCTAACCCTTAAAGTGAAATAAAACTAAACTGAAAATAAATATGAGTGTGTGAAAATATCTCTCGCCCTCCTTCAATGCGCAAAGCTTGATTTTATAGACTTGAGTATGAGAGTAGAAGTTGGTGAGTCTTGGATCATGGGCCTTTGATAGGGATAAGGTTCAGGGAATGCTTGACTATGGTCAAGACTCCAAGGGGAACAAACATCACAATGCTTGTATATAGTTTGACAAAACTCTCTAGATCTAAGTTAAACACTTAAAGGGATTGACTTTTACAAAAGTCAAGAGGGGAGTAAGTAATCATGACAATGAATCTTACATAAAGTTAACCAACTCTATCTTAAAGTTCTAAGTGAAGGATACTCTTAACAAGGGGTAGGTATTCTAGACTTAAAGAAAAGTCTAATGGATATAAGTTCTAACTTAACAAAGTTAAAGGAGCTAATGACTTAAACAAGTCAGGGGAGGGGTAATGGGCTATCTATAACAGTGAAGTCAATAGAGAGACTTTCCTTTGGAATAAGGATAACAAAGGCAACTGGATGAGAACTAACAAGTTCCATCACTTGGGGGAATAAACTTAACAAAGTTAAATCACACATAAGCATTCATTCAAATATGATGAAGATAAGAAGAGCATGGCAACAATCAAGAAAGCTTTAGGACAAGCATGTAACAACATGTGGAAAGCAAAAGAATCAAACCAAATGGTTACAACCAAAGTTAAACAAAGATGTTACTGTAAGAACATAGATTGTTTCTTAGTAATATCTCTATGTTTTGATGATAACACTTGTGAATTTTGTATTCAAGAATTATATACTCTAAATTTGTTCTAGACTGTTTGCTACAGGTACTAAAGAAAATATTCTTAAAGAGCAAATTTGGATCTGAACAATGATATTATGAAAGGCTTCAAAGGTTCAAGAGCATCTTAAATGAAGATTTGAACGTCGTCTCCAGAAGAATCTGAGTACTGTCTACTGAAGATTCTGAAGCAGAAGCCTCTAAAGAATAGAAGACTCTGAGAGTTCAGAAGCTTAGTCATCAGAAGACTCTGAAGATACTGCGCTGCATAGTATTGAGAATCTGATATAGAAGACTCTGCTCTGACAGAACTACACGCTCAAGCACACAAGCTGCATATACTCTGATTCAGCATAATTTGAAGAACATCCCAAGACTCTGAAGATCCATAAGATCTCTACTCTGGAGATTCTGAAGATCCAGACTCTGATGTTGATAGCTGAACTTACTTAGTGAAGAAGATTTGAATATGTCCGTTGGCATATCTCAACAGCTCTTTCCTCTTTTGTGCTAAACACAAGAACACAGACAAAAAGGTTTTATCTTTGCATTCCATTCTAAGGAAAGGTTCTGCAACGTGAAGACAAAAGGCACCAGGCTTTTTCAGCACAGCCTCCAACGTAAAGACAAAAGGCACCAGGCTTTTTCAGCACAGCCTCCAACGTTGAGAAGACTTCATGGATCTAAGTGCCTATATGAAGAAGTCCACTCCATCTTCTTCAAGAGACAATTTTCTTGCAAAAAAATCACTTATCAAAGCTAATCTCTCAAAAGCTCTTATATTCTATTTGCTGTAACATTGTTCTTAAACTTAAGAGAAATATCACAATTGTGATAATAGCTTTTTAGAAGCATTCTTACTCTTGTAATAGTTTTACATTGATTGTAAAAGGTTTCCTTAAGAGGATCCAGTTGGGATCAGTAGCTCTTGAGAAGACTAAGAACAGTTGTTCTTAGGTGTTATTATTGTAATCTGTTTGATTAAATAGTGGATTAAGTCCTTGACTGAGAAAGGCAAATCACTCTTGAGAGGGTGGACTGGAGTAGTTGAGTTCAACGAACCAGGATAAAAATAACTGTGTTTGAATCTTTGATTATTTGTCATACTTATTCAACCCCCCATTCTAAGTATTTTCTCACCTTTAGTTGGTATCAGAGCTCCGGTTCTGCGTGTGCTACCACTTAACCGTGTCAGTAAAGATCCAGTGAGAAAAGTTACTTTGATATGTATTTGTTTGTCATTATGGGTGATGCTTCTACACCCAACTGTAACAAATATGAAGGGGATAGAATCAGCACAAAGCCTCCTATGTTTGATGGAGAGAAATTTGATTACTGGAAGGACAGCATAGAAAGTTTCTTCCTTGGTTATGATGCTGATTTGTGGGACTTGGTCATTGATGGCTATGAACATCATACAAATGAGGATGGCTAGAAAATTGATAGAAAATCAATGACAGAAGCCCAGAAGAAGGATTTCAAAAATCACCATAAGGCTAGGACAATATTGCTTAATTCAATCTCTCATACTGAGTATGAAAAGATTACTAACAGAGAAACAGCTCATGGAATGTTTGAGTCACTTAAAATGACTCATGAGGGAAATTCTCAAGTGAAGGAGACCAAGGCTCTGGCGCTTATACAGAAGTATGAAGCGTTCAAAATGGAAGAATCTGAAAATATAGAAACTATGTTTTCTAGATTTCAGATCCTCACAGCTAGTCTAAAAGTTCTGGACAAGGGATACTCCACATCAGATCATGTAAAGAAAATCATCAGAAGTCTACCTACCAGATGGAGACCAATGGTGACTGCCTTGAAGATGGCTAAAGATCTGAACAAGATCTCTTTAGAAGAACTCATCAGCTCACTGAGGAGCCATGAAATTGAGCTTGAGGAAGATGAACCTCAAAAGAAAGAGAAAGGTAAATCTATTGCTTTAAAATCTAATAAATCTGCTAAAGCTTTGCAGGTTATTGAAGAAAGCTCTGAAGGATCTTCTTCTGAAGAAGAAGATGAATTATCCATGATGTCCAGAAGGATCAACAAAATCTGGAAGCACAAGGGAAAGAAGTTCAACAACTTCAGAAAATCTGATCATAGAAAGGAATCTTCTGGGCACAGAAGATCTGGCAAGAAAGAAGTTGTATGCTATGAGTGCAAAGAACCTGGGCATTACAAGAATGATTGCCCCAAACTTCAAAGAGAAAAACCCAAGAAGAAGTTTGACAAAAAGAAGAAGGTTCTGATAGCAACATGGGATGACTCAGATGAATCTGAATTATCTTCTGAATCAGAAGAAGAATGTGCTAATGTTGCACTGATGGCTAGCATAGAAGATCAGGAGGAAGGAACTTTAGGATCTGAATCTGATTCTGAATCTGACTCTGACGCTGAAGAGGTAATGGCTAAACTTACTAAAGAAGAACTTATCAAAGTGTTATCAGAAGTTCTGAAAAGCTATAACAATATCAAACTCAAATACAAGAAGCTGAAAAGCAGTCTTGAATCTGAGATTGATCTTCTGAAGACAGAACTTATTGAGCAAAAAGAAATTAATCTGAAAATCAAAAATGACTTTGAAATAGCTCAACAAGAATCTAAATCTGAGACTAAGTCATGTGAAAACATTTTAGAAAAATATGACTCTAGCTTTCAAAGATTCCTTACTAAGAGCATAGACAGAAGCAAGATGGCTTCTATGATCTATGGTGTTAGTGGGAACAACAGAAGAGGTATTGGATATGAATCTTCCTCTGGAAGTAATCCAAAATATGTTGACAAACTCTTCATCAAGAAGACACCTCTGTACTCTCAATTTAAGTTTGGTCACTTAAATGACATTAAACACACAAGCTCTAAGAAGAATACTTATGTGTTTAAACCCAAGGTAAGTCAGAATAAACATTATGTTGAAAAACAGAAGTTTAGACAAACCTACAAACCAACTAACCCTAAAGGACCCAAGAAGATCTGGGTACCTAAGAGCAAAATAATCCCTGTTGCAGATGTTCTTAGCAGCAAGGTCAGGACGCCAGTCATGGTACCTGGACTCTGGATGCTCACAACATATGACAGGAGAAAGGTCTATGTTCCAAAGCCTGAAACTTAGATCTGGAGGTGACGTGAAGTTTGGAGGGAACCAGAAAGGCAAGATCATTGGATCTGGCACTATTGGAAATGGTAAACTTCCCTCTATAACTAATGTTTTACTTGTTGAAGGCTTAAAACATAACTTATTATCCATAAGTCAATTAAGTGACAATGGTTATGATATTACCTTTAATCAAAAATGTTGTAAAGCTATTAGTCAGAAGGATGGCTCTATCATATTTAGTGGTAAGAGGAAAAACAACATTTATAAAATAAATCTTTCAGAACTTAAAGTTCAGAATGTTAAATGCCTCTTGTCTGTTAATGAAGAGCAATGGGTCTGGCACAGAAGATTGGGCCATATTAATATGAGACGTATATCTCAGATTAATAAACTTAATCTTGTCAGAGGACTTCCTAATCTGAAGTTCACCTCAGATGCTCTTTGTGAAGCATGCCAAAAAGGGAAGTTTTCAAAATCATCTTTTAAATCAAAAAATGTTGTTTCTACTTCCAAACCACTAGAATTACTTCATATTGATCTGTTTGGACCAGTGAAAACTGCATCCATCAGAGGCAAGAAGTATAAATTAGTCATTGTTGATGACTATAGCAGATGGACATGGGTAAAGTTCTTAAAACACAAGGATGAGTCACACTCGGTGTTCTTTGACTTCTGCAAACAAGTCCAGAATGAGAAAGATCTTAAAATTATTAAAGTCAGAAGTGATCATGGTGGCGAATTTAAAAATAAACATTTTGAAAAATATTTTTCTGAAAATGGCATTGCTCATGATTTCTCCTGTCCTAGAACTCCACAACAAAATGGAGTTGTAGAGAGGAAAAACAGAACTCTGCAAGAAATGGCCAGAACCATGATCAATGAGACAAATCTGGCAAAACACTTTTGGGCAGAAGCAATTAACACAGCTTGTTATATTCAGAACAGAGTGTCTGTAATACCTCTTCTGAAAAAGACTCCCTATGAATTGTGGAGGAACAGAAAGCCCAACGTTTCATATTTTCATCCTTTTGGATGTACTTGTTATATGCTTAACACTAAAGAGAATCTTAACAAGTTTGATTCCAAAGCACAGAAGTGTTTCATGCTTGGTTATTCTGAACGCTCTAAAGGCTACAGAGTATTCAATACTGAAACACAGATTGTGGAAGAATCTATTCATGTAAGATTTGATGATAAGCTTGGCTCTGAAAAGCCAAAGCAGTTTGAAAATTCTGCAGATAGAGAAGTGATTCTCATAGACTCTGAAGGCTCAGAGGCAGAAAAGGCTAAAGAGAAGGAATCTGAAGCAACTCCAGATGCTATTCCCTTATCTTCTCAATTGGACAACTTACACATTTCTGAAAGATCAAATGTCAGAGGATCTTCTTCCAGAATCAAGGCATCTCACCCAGAAGATGTGATTATTGGAAAGAAAGATGATCCAATCAAGACAAGATCCTATCTCAGAACATCTGAATCTTCATTGTTTGGCTTAGTGTCAATAATTGAACCAACATCTGTGGATGAGGCTCTAAAAGATAATGAATGGATTATTGCCATGCAAGAAGAGCTAAATCAATTCACCAGAAATGAAGTTTGGGATCTGGTTCCTAGACCTAAAGGATTCAACGTTATTGGAACAAAATGGGTCTTCAGGAATAAGTTGAATGAAAAGGGAGAAGTTGAAAGGAATAAGGCAAGGCTGGTTGCTCAAGGTTATAGTCAGCAAGAAGGAATTGACTATACAGAGACTTATGCTCTTGTTGCCAGGTTAGAGTCTATACGTTTACTCATTTCTTTTGCTGCACAGAATAACATCACTCTATATCAGATGGATGTTAAAAGTGCCTTTCTTAATGGTATTATAGAAGAGGAAGTATATGTCCACCAACCTCCTGGTTTTGAAAGTGAAAACTTTCCAGATCATGTTTTTAAACTAAAGAAATCTCTTTATGGTTTAAAACAAGCTCCCAGAGCTTGGTATGAGAGGTTGAGCAATTTCCTTTTGGAGAAAAATTTTATCAGAGGAAAAGTGGATACAACTTTATTCTGTAAAACTCTTAAGAAAGATCTGTTGATTTGTCAAATATACGTAGATGATATTATTTTTGGATCAACAAATATTATGCTTGGAAAGGAGTTTGCTAAATGTATGCAGGCAGAGTTTGAGATGAGCATGATGGGAGAATTGAGATTCTTTTTGGGAATCCAAGTCAACCAGACTCCAGAGTGCACCTACATACATCAGACCAAATATGTTAAAGAGCTTCTGAAGAAGTTCAACATGGTTGATAGTAAGATGGCAAAGACTCCAATTCACCCTACAAGCACTCTTGGTAAGGAAGAGGTAAGTAAGAAGGTAGATCAGAAACTCTACAGAGGTATGATAGGATCTCTTCTGTACTTAACTGCTTCTAGACTTGATATTCTGTTTAGTGTCTGCTTATGTGCAAGATTCCAATCAGATCCTAGATAATCACACTTAACAGCTGTTAAGAGGATTCTAAGGTATCTGAAAGGTACTACTAACATGGGTCTGTGTTACAGAAGATCTGATGAATTTTTATTAGTTGGATTCTGTGATGCTGATTATGCTGGAGACAGAGTTGAACGTAAAAGCACTTCTGGAAGCTGTCAGTTTCTTGGAAGTCATCTGATCTCATGGTACAGCAAGAAGCAACCCACTATTGCACTGTCAAATACAGAGGCATAATACATTGCTGCTGCTGGATGTTGTACGCAGATGCTCTGGATGAAGAGTCAGCTAGAAGACTATCAGATCTATGAGAGTAATCTTTCTATCTTCTGTGATAATACTTCTGCTATATGTTTGTCAAAAAATCCAATCTTACACTCTAAGGCTAAACATATAGAAATTAAACATCACTTCATCAGAGACTATGTTCAGAAGGGTGTAATAAATCTAGCTTTTGTTGATACAGATCATCAATGGGCTGATATTTTCACAAAACCCCTTGCTGAAGATAGGTTTAAGTTCATTCTGAAAAATATTTGTATGGATTTTTGTCCAGAGTAATATTCATCAGAGGCAACTTATCAGATGCAAAATGTTTAAAGATCTGAAGTATTTCATCTGATTATTTGATTCATTTATCTTTGATTGATTTATTTGTGTGAAACTCTGAACTAACAAACTCAGAAGATCTGAACGTTGGAAACGTTTCATTTCTTGAGAGACATCAGATGCACATACAAAGCAAACACGTGTCACTCAGAATCTGAAAAGATGGAGTGCTCTACTGAATTGACGTGTGAGGTACTGCTTTGAAAATATCATTTTTCTTGGATTTCCCCCCATTTGTCATATCTTTAAATTGAAATGATTATTTTCATTAAATGTTATGTGTAAACGTGCGTATGTGACTATTGATGTGCCCAATGTTTGATTTTTTTTTGGTTTTCTATAAATACCACCTATCACAACATTTTCACACTTTTCACACTCACTACACTTACGCGTTTTTGCTTACTCTTCAACCTCTACCAAAAACCTAAACCCAAATCAAAATCTTCATCTTCATCAATGGCTCCTTCATCAAATGCTGCTGAAATCTCCAACAAAAATATAATGTACAAGAAACCAGTACGCACTGTATTTACTCCAGTTGTGGATCTTGAGGTTCTGTGCGAGAGTTTCGTTGATCTTGAATCAATAGAAGAAAATGGGGTTGACCTTACAACTGCCATTAAAGCTCAAGGCTGGGAGAAGTATTTTGATAGACTGATGGGTCCTGTGTACCCAACTCTTGTGAAGGAATTCTGGATTCACGCTCATGCTGGTCCTAAGTTCATTCACTCATATGTCCTTGGGAAGGAGATAGTAATCACTGAGAAACTGATCAGGCAGCTATTTAGTTATAAAGAATCTGATGGTGTTACAAACCTAGCCTCTTCACGTATTGATATGGCTAAGGTGTATGAAGAGATTATTGTATCTGGAACACCAACAAGCAAGGTTAAAGATCTGAAACCTATCTATTGGATCTGGGCGAAGATGTTTATGAGTACAATATTTCACAAAAAGTCATCCAACTCACCAGACTATGTGAGTACAGAGCATTTGTACTTCATGTACTGCATCAGCAAGAATATTAAGGTGGATCTGCCCTATCTGATTTTCAGTCATCTTCTGACTCATGTCAAAGAGACTAGAGAAGAGGTTAGAGCTAAAGCTGGGAAAGTTAGAACTTGGATACCTCTGGGAAGACTTATTTCAGACATCCTTACAGAGAATCAGTTGGTGAAGCATCTGACAGATGCAAAAGTGACAGAGGATCTGTCCTACATCATTGGATCTGAGATAAACGGACTTACTCTGAAAAGAATGAAGATCATTTCAGAGCTGAATGGTAAACTAAGGAAGATAAACTCTGAGGAGGTCAATGGCAGAAGGATACCAGTAGCAGATTTTCCAATGTTCAGCGCAGATGAACCAAAAGGTATTTTCTGGGCTTACATTGTAGATTGTCTGAAGAATGGAATTCCTTTACCTGCTAACCTTGTTCAGAGACAAGGAGAAGAATTGCCCAATCTGATGAAGGAAAGGCGTAGTAAGAGAAAAGCTGAAGAAGGCTCTGTTCAGAAGAAAAGGAAAGAATCTGAAGTTCCAAGGAAGAAGAAGAAAGGAGTAAAGAAAGTCAAAATCAATTCTAGAGATGCTACTCTGGAAGAGATAAGAGACACTATTCATCAGGTATTAACATCTGATCCTACCCCTGCTGTTCATTCACCCCTTCCATCACCTAAACTCTCTCCAACCCTTAGACATAGAACTTCTAAACCCCAATCATCTGCAAACCTTTCATCTGAACCACCTTCATCTCCCCCAGTACATTCACAACCATCTTCTGTACCAACAACCTCTGACCCCCAACCTCATACTACATCTGAACCCCCTCAACCTACTTCACCAGAAATTCCATAACCAAAAATTCCCCAACCAGATATAATCATCTCAGAACCAAACCAACCAGAGACTGTTTAATCTGAACACTTTGAACAACCAGCTCCACCAGAAGATTCAAATCTTTCTGAAGATATTCTGGATATCCAACCCCTGAATCAATCCATTAACATTTCTTCAACATTTGTTCACTCAGAAGAATCTTCTGATTGTGAATCATCTGATTTTGAATCATCTGATTTTGAACCAGAGTCTCTCAAACAACTCGTTCTGACATTGTTATGAAGGAACACGTTAACATTTCTATGTTTCATACTCCACCCAACTCCCCACCTCAGATAACCATCCCTCAACCATCTGAAACCCATCTATCTGAAACACAAACCATTCCTCAACCAACTAAACTCCCTCAGTCTGACACCCAAACATCTCAACCAACACCACCTCAACAACAACCATCTGAACCTACACCATCTGAACCTACTCCTGTTAACACTCCCAATCCTAAACCCTCTGAACAGTCAGATCTAGGATCATGTGTTAATACTATGTTTGAAATATTCAAGAAGGAGATAGATTCTGAGTATGCTCGTGTTAAGGAAGTGTGCTTGTCAAGTTTGGATCCGGTTGTTTCAAATGCTTCTTGGAAACGCTTCATCTGGATGTTCAACAAAGCTGCTTTAAAAGTTAGAGCTAAATGTTCTAAGCTTGCAAAGACTCAGTTTGCAGAGTTAATCAAGATAACTCTGATGAACATTCCTCCTCCTCCTCCTGTGTTGCTTCTGGAAGCTGCTCCTCCAGAGGCTCCTGCATCTGAATTGGTTGAACAAGCTTCTGAAGAGAACCAGTCTGACAAGAACACTACTGCTACTGCATCTGCTTCTTCTTCATCCGTGGTCACAGAGCTTGTGAATGATGTCAAGGAAATAAAAGATTGGATGGTAAAGCAAGAGAAGACAACTGATGAGATCAAGACCTGGATGTCTAAGCAAGAAGAGTCAACTGCCAAAATGACAAAGCTTCTGACCCTTATTGCCTCACGCCAGACTTAGTTTTATTTGATGTGTTTTGCACATGTTATTGCTTCTGTTGTTTTCTTATTGTTTTGTTATGCTTTTTGACATCTATCTGTTCTTTTGTGACTCTGTTTGATTGTGAACTCTGATCTGTTTAAATGAAAGTTGATGTTTTTTGCTTCTATATGCTTCTTTTCTTCTGTATCTTTATGTCTTTATAAATCTTTTTGATTATGACAAAAAGGGGGAGAAAAAGAGAATCTGATTGTTCAACCTATAAGCAATTACTAAAACTGAAATTCAGACATTTTATTAATAAGCAATTACTAAAACTGAAATTCAGACATTTTATTAACTTACTTTGAATTTAAGTCTTTCAGATTACATTGATATATCTGACATAATTCATTGAAGTTACCCTGAGACTTTTCCATCCAGAACCTGATCTTCCAAAGCAAATCTGAGTATTCAATCAACTCTGATATCTTACTCTGATACCTTTACTCTGAAAGATAATTCAAGCAAGATGATAACCAGGCGCTCTGACTAAAGGAAGTCATAATCATCTGGCATCAAGATTTGATTCTGAAAGTCAAACCTCTTGCATCAGGCTCTGAATCTGAAATATACTTAATCAAAAAGGGAAGTGTTTTCTTCGATTAGAGTATTCATTTCAGGGGGAGATTATTAATCTCAGGGGGAGTTATAATTCATACTTTTTATTGAACAAAATTTCTCATGTTTTGTCATCATCAAAAATGGGGAGATTGTAAGAACACAGATTGTTTCTTAGTAATATCTCTATGTTTTGATGATAACACTTGTGAATTTTGTATTCAAGAATTATATACTCTAAATTTGTTCTAGATTGTTTGCTACAGGTACTAAAGAAAATATTCTTAAAGAGCAAATTTGGATCTGAACAATGATATTATGAAAGGCTTCAAAGGTTCAAGAACATCTTAAATGAAGATCTGAACGCTGTCTCCAGAAGAATCTGAGTACTGTCTACTGAAGATTCTGAAGCAGAAGCCTCTAAAGAATAGAAGACTCTGAGAGTTCAGAAGCTGAGTCATCAGAAGACTCTGAAGATACTGCGCTGCATAGTATTGAGAATCTGATATAGAAGACTCTGCTCTGACAGAACTACATGCTCAAGCACACAAGCTGCATATACTCTGATTCAGCATAATCTGAAGAACATCCAAAGACTCTGAAGATCCAGAAGATCTCTACTCTGGAGATTTTGAAGATCCAGACTCTGATGTTGATAGTGAACTTACTTAGTGAAGAAGATTTGAATATGTCCGTTGGCATATCTCAATAGCTCTTTCCTCTTTTGTGCTAGACACAAGAACACAGACAAAAAGGTTTTATCTATGCATTCCATTCTAAGGAAAGGTTCTACAACGTGAAGACAAAAGGCACCAGGATTTTTCAGCACAGCCTCCAACGTAAAGACAAAAGGCACCAGGCTTTTTCAGCACAGCCTCCAACGTTGAGAAGACTTCATGGATCTAAGTGCCTATATAAAGAAGTCCACTCCATCTTCTTCAAGTGACGATTTTCTTGCAAAAAAATCACTTATCAAAGCTAATCTCTCAAAAGCTCTTATATTCTATTTGTTGTAACATTGTTCTTAAACTTAAGAGAAATATCACAGTTGTGATAATAGCTTTTTAGAAGAATTCTTACTCTTGTAATAGTTTTACATTGATTGTAAAAGGTTTCCTTAAGAGGATCCAGTTGGGATCAGTAGCTCTTGAGAAGACTAAGAACAGTTGTTCTTAGGTGTTACTATTGTAATCTGTTTGATTAAATAGTGGATTAAGTCCTTGAATGAGAAAGGAAAATCACTCTTGAGAGGGTGGACTGGAGTAGTTGAGTTCAACGAACCAGGATAAAAATAACTGTGTTTGAATCTTTGATTATTTGTCATACTTATTCAACCCCCCCCCCCTTCTAAGTATTTTCTCACCTTCAGTTACAACATATAAAAGGGGATGGTGATAAAGGTTCTTATAAGACCTAACATTTCAAGCATCAAGCATAAGTCAAGACATTACTCATTATGGCAAAGTTCAAAGATTATGAAGGTAACAACCAACAAAAAGCAAACATGAAAACATGTGTGACAGCAACATGTTCATCAATGGTAAACAAACAAAACTTATTCAATTGACCTACGATTCAAACAAAGATAAATGTAACAACATTCAATCACTTTTAAGGCATATTGATGACAATCAATCATGGATAAGCAAGAAGAGTGACAATAATTCAAGCATGGATTCAAACTTCACAAGGGGGTGTAAACAAGATCATGGTAACAAACAAGTCAATAATTAAACCTAAACATGTTATGGCTCTAACAAGGCATATAAACAAACAGGAGGGGGTATGAGGGGCAAGTTCATGAGGTTACAACATCAAGAACATACACAAAGATTCACAGAGAAGTTCCAATACACACATTCACATTCATGCATTCAAAGGCAAGAATCAATCCCTAAACATGTTATGGTTTTAACAAGACATATAGAAAAGTAAGATGAGTTTAAGGGAGCATTATCAAGAGGTTACAACATCAAGAAGCATGTTACAAATCAACAAAAGTTTCAAGGCAAGGTTTTCATGTTCATACATTTACAAAGGCATGAATAAGCATGGTAAGGCAAGGAACCAATTTTTTTGAAACATACAGACATGTTACACATAAAAAAGTGATTCATACATGATCAAACATACAAGGAAGATCAAGTACCAAGCCAAAGAAACTCATGAAAATAAGTGAAAAACCCTAAAAAAAAGGTCATGCCATTCAAGTGAGCTAAAGTGTTTCAAAAATAACAATTATTGAATTCTTCTTCCACACATTGAAATTACACATATCAAGGAGCAATTAGAAAAATGAATGGCACAAAAATGATAAAAATCAAAGATGTTATGCACTTTTGAAAATGAGGTCTGAAATGGGGCAAACTAAGGCAAAAACCAAGTCAAGGCAAGACAACTTTTAGGTAGATTTGCATGAAGGGTCATAACTTGCTCAAAACTTAATGAAATTAAGTGAAATAAAAAAGGAAATTGTGTACTTTTTTCACAAGGAATCCAATGGTGGTGGTGGTTTGATCAAATCATGCATCATGTGAAAAACTCGAAGACATCATTGAAAATGGCAAGTTATGTGCAAGAACATGTGGTCAGTCAAACACACATGGTTTAAGCAGCAAGCAAGTGATCAAACACAACATATGGAACATATAGATGATTTTTACAAACATCACACACCAAGGGAGGGGCTCAATCGATAGATTGCACATGAAGTGACCAAAATGGCAAGGTTGAGCATGAACATGGTGACAGTCATGAATACATGTTTTTAGCAGCAATCAAATGATCAAACATGACACATAAGACATATAAATGATGTTCATAACCATCACACACCTATTCCTAAACATAATATATGAGTTATATATTAAAATGCAACGTAAGGCAAGCTAACAAGCAAGGACATATGGACAGTCAACTATACACAAATTTGGTGGCAAGCTAAGGTTCAAACACGACCTATTATGCATATTAAACATGTTCAGCATCAATGTACATCCAAATTTACCATGGTTTCAAAAGTAGCTAGTTTGAGAACTTACCTCTTGTAGACTCTTCAAGAGAATGCATAAAACAAGAAGTCCACTTGAGATTTTATGATCCAAACATCTTCAAAATACCTCAAGTGAGATGTTCAAGTGATCCAAAACTCCTCCAAACAACTGCCTTGACAGAATGGTGTTTTATGCAAGAATGGGCCAAGAACTCTAAAGTGGAATGTGGGGGAAATGATGTTATATAAGTGTGGTGATGACTTGGATAGCTCAAAAAAATTATATAGAAGGTGTTTGAGGTGTTGGAAATGTTGGAAAAGTGCTGGACAGAGTCATGGCTCTCAAAGTGTAGAAAGTCAAAGTTTTGTGGTTTTGACAGTTGACTTTTTGAGTTAGATGTTTTCTGGTGGAAGTGAGTGTTTGATCAACTTCAGTACACCATTTGTGATGTGTTTTAAGTGTTGGTATAGGTGTTTGATGATTGGAATGAGTTTTGGGAGGGTTTGTGCAAAGGCAGATTCTGTGCCTTAAGGTGACCAAGTTTTCAACTTGCAAGAAGGTTGGGATCAGAAGAATGAAAGAGATCTGGCTTGGTTTCTAGCTCAATCTGGTGTAATTTGGAAGTGAGGATAAGGCTCTATTTATAGGAAATCTTGGAAATCAAGTGGTATGGGCAGATTGGCTCATCTTGCCAACTTTACCCTTTTTGGAGGCAAAATGTGTAAGATCAACTTGAAATATTTTTTCTGAGTTTTAGCCACCTCTCTATGAGTTTTATCATCACCTATAGCCTACAAATAGTGGTCTTGAAGTGATAGGGATGGAGAATCTGATGTGGTTGCCGAGCTATGACAGAACTTGCAAAACGTTTCTCTTTCATGCCACTTGCATCCACTTGCATGATTAAACAATTCCATTTAATCAAATTCTGATTTTTTTCTCATGGCTATGCATTCTAATATCCTCAAATAGGTACATAAGAATCAAAGAGTGAGTTAAGCAGGGGATCAGGAGAGGTTTGAAGGGTTTATGCAAGAAAATGCTAATGCTGAACTTGGTTTTGTGGCATGGAAAATGCCAAACTTGCCTTCTTCGATTCTCCCTAACCACAAAGGTTGAGAAAATGATCTTGTACTTTTTAAAAATCCCTAAACATTATCTAAAACTTTCATGTTTTATGCAATTTCAAAATCCAAAGGGAACTATGTCAAAAATCCTCTTGAAGATTGTTGCAAAAGTTGACTTACAAGCCAAGAAACATGCAAATTTTCTGTGTTAAAATTCTTCACAACTTGATGTGCTAATAACTCAAAATCTAAGAATTTTTGGCCCTCATCCCCATAGGACACTTTTGTAAGGCTTCTCAAGAGATTTTGAACAAGCTTTGAACCATTCCATTTGGATGTGTGGTTAGGAAGTTATGGTCATTCCAAGTTGGCTTAAAATTAGGTTTTTTCATGAATCCTAGTTTCTTGATTTACAAGTTGTCCATAAATCCTTGATTAAATTCTTAACAAACTCACTAGTTAGGCATAAAATGATGTTGGAAGTATTTCTTGCTTCAATTTGGGGTCAAAAACCTTAAAGTCAAAGAGTTAACTTTCCGGACAGACGAACCGAGCGACTGAAATCTTCAGGATCAATCCTCAGTATTCTGGGTTCTTTGAGCCTTCAAAATTCTTGAGGAGACTTAAATAAGTCATAGGAGTGTCATGGATCATGATTCAAGCTTTGGAAACCTCAAAACACCAAAAGTCAAACTTTAGTTGACTTTCTCCACTAGAAACCCTAATCAGGGTGCTACACTGCACTGCTTCTGTTCTTTTGGTGACAACCTCCAATAACACTTGTTTTTGGCAATATGTGAGTATCTTGATGACATGAAGACTTAATTTGTAGAAGATCAATCCAAAACCTTGACTGATCAGCCCACAGGATCCTTGATTTTGATATTGTAAAACCCTAATTCATCTGCATCATGACAAAGATCAACTTGAAAAAGGTTAAGGTTAGATAACACATGCTTGATGAACCTAAAATGATAATAGAATCTAGGGGGGAAATTTGGGGTATGACAGTTGCTCCTATTTAAATATCTTTACCAAATGGCAATGAGAGATGACAATCTCCATAGAATCATGGTGAAAGGTATTTAAATATAGCAAACCGAAAATTTTGTCCCTTAGATGCGATGGTATGCAAAAATGACAATTGTTGGTCATGCAATGAATTCTAAGAATGATTCTTTATGATGCTGGAGTGCAAGAAAATGCTGACACACGAGCAAAAGAAAAGGAAGGACAAAAAAACAACGAGTAACCATTCACTTGGGAATACAAGCACACTGGGAGAAAACGCAAAGCAAAATAACCAGTAGTTTAGACATGACTAAAGGTGGTATTTTATGGGGATCTTCTACACAAGGGACACCAACTCTAACGGGGAAGATAAATATTCACTAGGAAAAAGGCCAATCTCCGCTGGGTAAATAAAAATCTCCACTAGGGAAATGCATCAAGGGAGATACCGATAAGAATTTCGCGCAGAGGAACAAAGGTAGACGAACACAGACTCCAACTGGGGAAGCAAAAGACCAGAGACACGGTCCTTATTGGGGGACAAACCAATAGGGACTTTCCTCGTGACAAAGAATTCGAACGGGATCTTCAAGAAAAGACTAGATACAAAACCAGACTCACCGGGGATGCTAGTGACTATGAGACCTCCGAGACCTGCTGGGGGGTATCTAGGGACACATTGGGAATACTAGTAACAACCAATCATCCTAAGATCAAGTTTTGAAGAACATTTCCAATGACCATTGAGCTTCAATCAATTCTAGTGACTACTGGACTTCCCGAGGGATGCTAGTAACAACTAGACTTCAAAGGGGATACATTGGTGATAACTAATAATCAAAGAAACACAACATAGTTGGATGAAATTTTCCAATTACAATTGGTTTTTAAACAATGCCAGTAACCACTGGACTTTCTGGTGAATGCTTGTAACGACTAGACCTCAATAGGATATGGTGACAACCAAATTAATGATACTAATAATGATTGGATTTAAAATAATGCCAGTGACTACTGGACTTTCAGTAGAGTCGGTTAACAAACGGGACATCAACTAGGGGATAGATTCAGGTAAACACAAGGTCTCAAGGATAAGCTGCAACATTAGTAACGACTAAAGTTTGGTAACTACCAATTAGCAGTATCAGACAGGGGTCAGCGACCGACCTATTGCTAGTCACAAATAGACATCAAAGGGGAATCTGGTGACGACCAGTCAAGCAAAATCAACAGGGAGCTGGTAACAACTAGACTTCCTGGGGAATCCAGAGAGAAATAAAACCTTCCTTGGGGATTAAGCCAAAAACAAGGATCTACTTATAATGAAGAGTTTGAACAGGATCTTTAGGAAAGGACTGGAGATGTAGGTGACAAGCATAACATCCACAGATGCACTAGGAGTGTTGGTAATAACCAAACATCCTAAGATTTACCGGGGATACTGATAACCACCAGCCATCCTGAGACAAACGATGCCAATAACCATTGGACTTTAAAAAGGATATGGTAACGACCAAAACCAAGATGCCAATAACGATTGGACTTTAAACGATGCTAGTCAAAACATTGCGGCTTACTGGGGATAAGGTGACAACCTTAGCGATACCAATAACCATTGGATTTAAACAATTCCAGTAACTACTGGACTTCCCGGGGATATAAGCATTTATCATAATAATACTTAAACCATATAATTTGACAAAGTTAAGGTAACAACCAAAGGGTAAGCCTGTGACGACAGGTTTGAAGCAAAAGGTTTAGTAACGACCAAAGGATCTCAAGATGACATCCAGTAACTACTGGGGAACGTCTGACGGATTCTTGACAAAGAACCACCTAACTGGATTACAAAGACTAAAGCCAAAACAGCTCGAAACACGAGGTATGCTAAAAATGCATATGCTAAAGATATGATACAGATGCAATGCTGGACGAACTGCAGGGGAAAGCAATGAAAGATAGATAACGATCTAACACAGGGGAAACAAATAGAATCACACTAAATCCCATTGCTGGAAAAATGTATTAATCCTCTGACGAATCCGTTGCAGAAGCGATCTCTGTTTTTGCAAACTTGCTGGAGGGAGCTCGTGATTTCAATCAGTTAACCAAATTACTAATCAAAGATGTCGACCTTTTATAGCGCAGAGGCATGGGAAAAGGGATCTATGTAGAATCTTATATCGCTGAGATGATGGTATTAAGGTTTTTACCATTCTATCCTCATGAGAGGAGTTTAAATTTACACCATCAAGTCGCAATCAAAGTTTGTTTTTCCTGTTAATTAATTTTCTTTAAAAAAATTTTTTGTTGTTTCAATAACTTTTGCAAGTAAGAATCATTATTGACGAATGAGTGATGTTTTACATAACAACAAAAGGTAGAGCAATAGAGCACAAACAAAGATTGGTCCAAATATGATTTTATTCAAAGATGGAGATTTGCAAAAGGCAAAGTCCCATGGAACAATTACAATTCATAAAAAATGGCAATACATGTAAAGGTTTACAAAAATCCAATGATCATTCAGTCCTAACTAGCTAAGAGTCGGTCTGAGCGTTGCCTCTGACGAGAGTGGTGGAGAATGAGCCTTTTTGACGATCTTCTGCAGTAGTGACAACTTCTGATGTAGTGAAATGCTTTTGTTGCTCATTTTTTCCTAAGCCGCCTTTCCAGGTTTTCGACTTAGCGAGCTCTTCTTTTCTTTTGTTTTACCCATAATTTTTTCCTGGATCTCCTTCATAGGTTATGATCCATCGGGATTCCCCCTTTTTGCCTAAGTTGCCTTTCCAGGTCTCAACTTAGCGAGTTTTTTAGGCATAATACTTTCTTACTCCATCTAAGTTCACGGGATGAGGGATTTGTTCACCATCCATCATTACAAGGATCAGAGAGCCTCTAGAAAAGACCGTCTTCACAACGAATGGGCCATCGTAGTTTGGCGTTCATTTTCCGCGAATGTCTTGATGTTCTGGCAGAATCTTTCTGAGTACCAATTCACCCTCCTTATATTCTTTAAGTTGGACTTTTTTTGAAGGCCCTCTTCATTCTCTTTTGGTAGAGTTGACTATGGCACATCCCTGTCATCCTCTTTTCATCAATGAGATTCAGAGTATCGAATCTTTCCTTCACCCATTCAGCTTCTTCGAGCTTGGCTTCCATCAAGACCCTTAACGAAGGTATCTCAACCTCAATAGGCAATATTGCATCCATCTCGTAGACTAAGGAGAAAGGGGTTGCCCCTGTTGAAGTACGAACCGATGTTCTATATCCGTGTAGCGCAAATGGCAACATTTCAGGCCAATCTTTGTAGGTTACTACCATTTTCTGCACAATCTTTTTGATGTTTTTGTTTGCAGCTTCAACGGCGCCATTCATCTTAGGTCGGTAAGGAGAGGAGTTGTGATGTTTGATCTTGAAATCGTCACAAATCCCTTTCATTGTTTTGTTGTTTTGATTTGTCCCATTGTCTGTGATGATTTGATCGGGGATTCTGTAGTGACAGATAATCTCCTTTCTGATGAACCAGGCGACCACTTGCTTGGCCACATTTGGCGTAGGATGCAGCTTCTACCTATTTGGTGAAGTAGTCGATGGCGACGTGGATGAACCGATGATCATTGGATTCTTTGGGCTCGATTGCCCCAATCATGCTAATGCCCCACATTTAGAATGAACAAGGTGATGATAGCACGTTTAGAGGATGAGGTGGCACATGTACTTTGTCCACATAAACCTGACATTTATGGAATTTTCGGGCGAACAGGATACAGTCAGTCTCTAAAGTCAACCAGTAATACCCGACCCTCAAGATTTTCTTAGCCATGGCATGGCCGCTTGCATGAGTACCAAAGGTGCCTTCATGAATTTCTGTCATTAGCATGTCTGGTTCTCTTTTGTCAACATATCTGAGCAAGACCATGTCGTGATTTATTTTATATAGAACATCATTGCTAATGAAGAATTTGGATGACAATCTTCGCACAGTCCTCTTATCAATTTTAGAGGCATCGACCGGATATTCTTGATTCTGGAGGTAAATTTTGATGTTGTAGAACCATGGCTTTCCATCATATTCTTCTTCAGTCATCATGACGTATGCCGGTGTGGTCTTTCTTTCAATGCATATTAAAGGAGCCTCGTTGACAATCTGAACCTTCCACATTGATACTAGCACGGCTAAAGCATCATCAATATGATTTTCAGACCTCGATACATGTTTGAAAGTGATCTCGTCAAAATACTCGATCATCTCCAAAATGTAGTCTTTATAAGGAATCAGTTTTTCGTATCGGGTCTCCCATTCGCCCTTGAGCTGATAGATTACCAAGGCAGATTCGCCGATTACTTCCATGATCTTAATGCGAAGGTCAATGGCAGCTTCAAGACCTAAAATGCAGGCTTCATACTCAGCTATATTGTTCATGCATTTGAAGCATAATATGGCAGTAACCGCAGTATATCCCCCAGTGGGATTTTCCTGAATAGCACCAGCATCATGACCTTTCTTGTTGAACGCGCCGTCGAACATCATCTTCCAACATGAATCTGGTTCAGGACCCTCCTCGGGGCCAGGCTCTTGGTTGGATTTATCAAGAGACATAACATCTTCTTTTGGGAAGTTGAATTTGAGCGGATGATAATCCTCAATAGGTTGATCAACAAGGTAGTCTGACAAGACACTTCCCTTTATTGACTTTTGGGCGACATATTGAATGTCATACTCTGACAAGAGCATGTGCCATCTGTTGCACCCTAAAATTTGACCAACCGGTCCCCATATCTGGTTTATGTTTCGACGCATTTTGCATTCGCATTCGCATTCGCATATTGCATACATGGCAGGTCCCTCAGTCAGATTGGATTTTATCGGGATTGTAGCCCCTGGTGTTTCAGGCAGTACAGGCCAGTCAGAATAAAAGTCTGTGGAGAATTGGTGCTCATCTCCCGTGTTTTCAGACCATCTCGGTGCCCGGGTTTCGCTACGGTTGCGTAATCGGGTTTTATTCGATTTAATCAGCTTCCTGGCATTTTTAGGGTTTTTTCTGTCATTTTTCTGAATTTTTAATGCATTTAATGGATTTTTCTGGATTTAATAGAGTTTTTTAATATTTTTAGATTTTAAATAAATTTTCTTTTCATTTTTTAGAAATTAGTAGATTTTTAAAGATTTTTAGATATTATGTTTTTTTTATTTTTTTATTTTAGAGATTAATTTTCTTTTAAAGTTTTAATAGATAAATAGTTTTTTTTCTTTCTTTTAAAAAAGGAGTAGATAAAAGAAAAATAATAAATAGATAGTGGTTTGTTTAGATTTTATTGTTTAAAAAAAAGAGATTTAATAGAATAAATAAAAAAAATATAGAGAGTAAATGGGTTTTTTTAGATTTTTTTGTTTTTTTTTATTTTTTCAGAATATTAATTAGGATTAATGATAGTTTTTTTTAGATTTTAGATTTAATTAGGTTTTTATTTTTTAGATATTAATTAGGATTAATTCTAGGATTAATTAGGGTTTTATTAGATTTTAATTAGGTTTAGTGTTTAATTTTCGTTTTTAGTTAATTAGAGATAATTAGGGGTTAATTAGGTTTAATTTTTCCATGTTAATTTTGTTTTAGTCATCAATCAGATTAATTCCGTTTGGGCCCAGTATGCAATATCCATTGTCCAAAGCCCAGAATCCAAGTCCAAGTCAGAGGGCCACGTGTCCTATAAAGAGCCCCGCCACGCGTGTGGGCCATTCTTCTTCCACCTCAATTCTTCTCTCTCCCCAGAGCTGCCACGTTTCCACTTCACTCTCTCTCTCCACTGACATGCATAGCACCTTCACCACACGTGTCTCGCCCTCATCACTTCCCTCTACCACCTGCCCCTCGCCTGAACCCCTCACCGCCGGCCATGCAAAGCTGCCGGCGGCCACCATAACCGATCGTCTCCGGTAACCTTAACCGTCTCCGACCGCCGCCAACTCGCCGGAATCTGGATTTTTCTAGAAAATCCATTCAAACACCTTCAATCTTCTTCTTCCTCCTCCGATCCACATTCATCAATAATCTGTTTCCAGACATTTTCCATCCAAATTCGTCCAAGTTTTCATAACTTCGACCGATCATCATCAGATTTTTCGTTAATCTGCATCAGAATCATCAACACCAAGAACATCACCCAGAAACTTCAGAAGAACTCCATGAATCTTCATCGCCTTCCTCAGAAAATATCATCGCGTTCTTGAATCGTTTTCCAGAAACCTTCATCTTTCATCAAGAACATCCAACCTTCAATTGATTCCAGATCCGCCCACATCCACAAGCGATCTTCAACAATTTCGTCATCTCCAAACGCTCGCGTGAAAGTCTTCCGTCCAAGAGCCTTCGGTGTTCAACCGGACTCAACGATCTTCATCAAGAACGTTCGTCATCTCCCTCGTCATTTGTTCCTCAACATCTCCAGAACATTCAAGAAATTCTTCCCAGCGTTCATCTTCTTCACCAAGCTCTCCAGGTTTGTTTTCTTGTTCTTCTTCCTTAACTCTCCACGCGTTCGTAGCTCGTAGGATTGTTAGGTGTAGAATTGGGTTAGGTTTTGTGATTTTTGTGAGGCGAGTGAGGATTAGGGTTGAGTTGGATGGAAAATTTGAGGCGTGTGGTGAGTTAGGGTTGGGAGGTTTCAGAGAGAGAGAGAGTTGGGAGATGGAGGATGGCGCTAGGGTTCATGAAGATGAACAATAGATGTTGGGAGAGTTAGTTTTAGGGTTTTTGTTTGGGTGCTGAATATGGATTATCATAGAACTCGGGCTTAAGCCCAATTACTAGTTTACTGAATGCACCCCATTATTTCCATTCGTACCCCCTCTCCCTAGAATGAATTTCGTTGGGCTTAACCCAACTGCTATCAACACCCCCAGCTTGGAGGCCCAAACCTGGAATAAAGCAAAGCCTGGCTATTCGTACCCCCCCTGAGTTTTTTTTGATTTTTTGTTGTTTTCTGAATAAGACCTGGGCCCTGCGTTTCGCTAGCCACACCCCCATCCTGGGCCCAATGTTTTCTGAATGTAAAAAATTACTTCTACCACCCCCCTGCTCCATTGTTTTTTTAATTGAATTTCTTCTTTTTCCATTATTTGCATATAGTTTAAATAAATCATATAAAATCAAAAAATGATCATTTTAATGTAGGGATTTTTGCTACATTCCAATAATTGTGTGAAGAAAATTATAATAAAAAATAAAAATATTATTCTAAGCAATTTCCTATATTTGGTGATTTTTGCATTTAATGGCATTTTATTTTCATATTGTTTGTACATACATTTTGATGATTTTCGTTTAGTCATTTAAATTCGTATTTTGATCCCGTTATTTTTGTACTAGCTAGATTAGAGTATTAAGTTCCCTTAGAGATTTATTTCATATTTTTGTGATTAAAGTTTGATTGGTTTTGATTAGAAAACATTAGGGTGATAGTTTTAGGGTCTAAACTCAACATAGGTGCATTGTAACATTTTATTTTGGGGTTTTTAGCATGAATTAGGTTATGGGACATATAGGGTAACTAGGGTAGATATAGAAATCCCCTTAGAATTAATCTTAGAATTTTAAATACTATTTTACTATTTTTAGTATATTTTGCAAATTGTGTGGTTGTGTGGTGTGCCCACTTGGGGTTTTATCTGTCTGCTTGGGCTTTTGGTTTTTTTATTTGCGGTATGGGCTTGGTTTGGGCTTGTGGGAGCATGAAGAAATCAAAGGAGAAGATTGAGGATAATAATCAAAGATTGATGCATGAAGATTGCTTGGATTGAAGATGCTGATTGAAGGCATAGGCAATAATAGGAATAAGCAGAGCCTTAGAATAGACCAAATTCTTTCATAAACATGGATAGCTTCCTGTGCTTCCATTCCTCTCTATGACATAAAGTCCCTTTAGGGTATTCACCTCCTCCCTTGGAGGGATAAGTGGCCCTACCTTAGAGGTAGAACTTTGAGGGAAACAGTCTGTTATAATGTCAACTGTTTATAGGCTTCCTTTGGTTGTCAATGGACTGTTTGACATTCAATTTATCCTGATAAATAAATTCTCATCTGGGAGAGCTTGTCTTGAAGAAAGAAGCCATTGAAGATAGAGATGAAGATCAAAGATTGACAAAGATGAAGATTGTTCATGTCAAATCTGTGCAACTGTTAAAGCTAGGGTTTACTGCTGTCTGATGCTGGCAACTGGTTAGGATTTTGCGCTTGCTTGAGCTTGGTGATTTGTCGAAGATGGGAGCTTATTGCAGCTTGGGCCTCATTGGAGCTTGACTTTGGGGTTTCATTAGGAGATTGCTGTTTATCAACTGTCAGAGTTGGAAGTTTTTCAGAGCAACTGCTGTAGGAGCTGTTGAGCTGTCAGGGCTGGTTTGGGGCTTTATTTCCTTTGCTGTATTGTTTGTTAATTTTCCCCTTGAGGTTGAGGTGAAGCTGTTTCACTTTGCTCATTGTTTTCTAGGTTCGAGGTTGAGTGGGACTCCCTTGCCTCGCTTGTACTGCTGCATTTATGCATTTTACTGCTTTACTGTATATATGCTGTTGTTCTTCCGTTTATCCCCTTAGGATCTCTGTTTCTCTCTGCGCAAGAGAGAAATATGATAGACATTAGGTGTTAACCCATGCATGATAACATTAGGGTAGTTGTTTTATTCCCATTTTCAACCATAGGTTTTAGAGTTGCAGTTTCTCTTCTCTCTCAAAACAATCAGGAAAATACAATAAAAGGATAAGCATTAATAAAAAATAGTTCTTGCGTAAAAGACTGTAAACCAATCAAAGAGTCATTTTTGTCCGCTTGGACCCGTAATCAGGAGAAAACCTTTTTCAGAAGGATAGAAACAATCAAGACAGACTTGTGTCGTACGTGGCCCGAACTACGTTTGCTCTGATCTTTCATGCTGTATGAAAGTACGTAGGCATAGGATGCAATATCCTAGCGAGCAACCTTCCCCTCCTTTCCCGTAGGTAGGCGAACTACGTTGACTCTGATTTCTCATTCCAGACGGGAATACGTAGGCATAAAGTGCGATACTTTGTCGAGTCATTTTCTTTTCTTTTAACCCCAGACCTGTAGAATAGATAGAATAACAATCCGTACTAGAAAACAAGCGTGGATCCCGTCGAGTACGACGGACGTGAGGGGTGCTAATACCTTCCCCTTGCGTAACCGACTCCCGAATCCAGGATTTGGTTGCGATGACCATTCCTTTCCCGTCTTTGCGTGAGGTTTACTTCGAGCGTTTCCTTTCCCTCCGTTGGGATAAATAACGCACGGTGGCGACTCTTCTGTTCAGCCGGCGCCGATTTTCGCAGTAGCGATAGCTGGCGACTCTGCTGGGGACTCCAACAGTTCCCTGCGCGAGTCAATCCTAGCGCTTGTTTTCCCGTCGTGGGTTTTGTATGGATTTACTTTTCTATATTTTACATTCAACATTATATTATTGGTATTATTGCTGTGGGTATGAGGGGGTTCTATGGTTGAGAGATAAGCCGGACCTGGGCTTGAGTGCACCTAGAATTAGAGTGGAAATTAGTGGGCGCGTGCATGCTTTTCATGTACTAGTGTCTCATGAAATCCATGCTCAGACGAGGTTCTTCTGGTTGGCTTCTTTTTCAACCCTTTGGGTTGAAGGGGTTGTTGGTTAGTTGGATTGTCGACTCTGGGGACCGATCATTTGGAAGTTGGCTAAGTGAGGCCTCTTCAGGACATGATGATGCCACACCTTCTGGGTATCGTATCATCCGTCTTGAAAGTCTGTGACGCCAACGACCGCATAGGATGCCATACCTTGTGTCAGTTATTAGGACACCTACCTTTGAGAGGGGTTGGGACATGCAGGTAACTTGACCTCCAGATTACTAGTTTTCTTGATTGAGATTCAGTGGTGTGATATTTGAGGACAGTGTTATTGGGTCTGTCAGAGACCAGGTTGGAACCTTGTGGATGGTCTTGAGCAGTTTGTGGGTCTATTTGAGGCCAATATTGTGGATTGGGCTTCTCAGCCAGAGGCACTTAATCCCTTGCTGCATTGTTTGCATATTGCATTGTTTGCATCATCATGTGCATATCATTAACGTGTGTCTGTGCTGCAGGTGCATTTTCATATTCCCCGATCCTAGTGCTCTGGAATTCTATCTGTTATTATGAGTACTTTGAGGAAGACTGTTACGTATAAGTTGCCTGCTCCTGATGTGACTTCTCTGTTGGGTCTGATTTCCCTAGCTGACGATGATATGAAGAGAAGCTTTAGGAAGAGCTATGGGAAGCTGCTGAGTTTGGTTTGCAGACCAACTACATATGAGCTGAATGGGTTATACACATTGATGCAGTTATATGATCCCTCCTTGAGGTGTTTTATGTTCCAGGACTTCATTTTGGCTCCGACCATGGAGGAGTACGCTGAGTTTCTAGAGTTGCCAGTTCAGAACATAGTGCCTTTTATTCACTGTGATGTTAAGCCTAAGCTGGAAGACTTAGTTGTTCCCTTGCATATGGATCCTGCATAGCTGTTGGTGACTTCTTGGCATGGAGTTTCTGGTTTCTCTCTCAAGTTTTTGGTTGGCAAAGCTCAAGAATATGCCAAAAGTGGCTGCTGGATTGTGTTTAACGCTGTTCTTGCCTTGTGCATTTATGGGATTATACTGTTCCCCAATCTGCCTGAGTTCGTTGATTTGGATGCATTCCACTTGTTTGCTGCAGGCAACCCGGTGCCTACCTTGATTGGAGATTTCTATCATTCCCTGCATTATAAGAATGAAAACAGAAGGGGGAAAATGTCCATTGTTGTGTACCATTGCTGAATATGTGGTTTGAGAGCCATCTGCCCAAGAAGGGTCCTTTTGTTGAGTCTGCACATACAACTGAATGGTCTGAGCGTCTAATGGGGCTTTCTTCAGAAGACATTGTCTGGTTCGATAGAGATTTATTGGGGTCAGAGATTATCTTCAGTTGCACCGGGTTTCCCAACGTTCCTTTGATTGGAAGGAAGGGATGTATCAACTACAACCCATCTTTGTTGGTTCGACAGTTTGGGTATGCTTTGAAGAGCCCACCAAAGGAGGAAGAAATACAGGAATCTCTGTATTTCACTGGTAACTTGAGCGGGGAATTACTAGCCAAGCTTCAGCGCGCTTGGAACCATATCTGCAGAAGAGGGAAACCATTGCTAGGCAAGAATGATTGTCAAGCCTATATGCCTTACAAGGCGTGGATTCAGAAAAGGGTAAGACAGGTGCAGATGCCTTTTCCAGCAGTACCACGTCCCGTTCCCATTCCAGTTGAGGAGCCCACTACTGTGGCTATCGAGGTCTATGAGCGGGTTGTGAAAGAAAAGGAAGACTTGATAAAGATCAATGAAGAGTTAGAGAAGGAATTGGCTCAGATCCGGAGCGAGAAGAACAAAGCTGTGTATTCCTTCCAACAACAGACTGAATTGGTAAACAGGCTAGGTGCTGAACTGACAGAAGAGACAAAGAAGCGTGAACGCCTGGGAAAAGAATTCAGAAGCTCTCATGACATGTTAGAGTCTAAGAAGAAGTCACTCGATGCCGCCTACCGGGAAATCTCTTCGTGCAACAAAACGTGGAATGCTACGCTAACCAATAACAAAAAGAGGGAAGACAAATTGAAGCAGCAAATTTCTGAACTCGAAGATCAGTTGAAGGCTAGCAAGAGAAAGTATGAAGAGGAGGTTATGACAAGATATAATCTTCAGAACTCATTGAACAAAGCCATCGAGTGTAAGAAGGAGGCTGTGTCTCAGAAACGGAAGTTAGAGGACCGCTTTAGAGAAGGGGCATGGGAGGAATCTACTGGTGATTTACGACGTGTTCTCAAGCGAAGAGATCTACTTGTCGAGGGTTTTCTTACTCAACCAAATCATCCCGAGACTAAGAGATTATTGGAGGAGTACCAGGCGTATGGTTGCACTTGACTATCTCATGTATTGATGTGTATGCTTTATTTGCATTGTGCTGGCCATCACCAGGATTATTGGTTGAGGTCATGCCTTCTTATTGTACGCTCATTGATATTGTATTCTTAATGGGATTTTCTACAATGTATGAGATGTTTTTCTATGATTGGGTTTCGAGCTTCTTATTGCTGTCACTGTCACCGCACTAGCACATTAGCACTAGAATTGGGGAGTAATATTCCCTAATGCACAGACACATGTCGCATTTGCATACACATTCATATTCATTACAGGTGATTATTGAACTGTATCTCATTTCTTGCATTCTCCAGGTTTTTCTAGGATTGAAAGTCAACGTCCTCACTGATACTCTACTCGTACCAACTGCCAAAGAGTTATGGACCAGGTGCAGAGCGAGATGTAGGACATGCATGAGAAGCTGGCGCTGTTCATGCAGACGATGGAGACAATTGTGAAAGGGCAGGAAAACTTGCAAACTTTGGTGCAGCCATTGCTGGTGAGAAATGCTGGGCATGGAAACGAAGACCACAATTCTGTACGTGTTGACACTATTCACGGGGATGGTACTCCTACACTTGTAGCTCCACCTGTGGTGAATATACCTGCTGTGAACATAAACAATGGCGCTGGCGTCGGGAATGGTAATACCAGAATTGGTAATGAGACTGTCATTAACAACATTGGATTCGGAGACGCCAATCTGGGCGGTGATAACAATGGAGGTAATGGCTTCGGTAACAACGGATTTGGCTATAACGACCAGGGGTTTGATTATGTTAACCAGGATGGGAAGTTTGGCTTCAACGCCCAGGGTTTTGGACATGACGGATTTGGTAATGCCAATCAGGGCTATGGTGGATTCGGTAACGGAAATGGTGCGGGAATGATGCCTTTTGGACCTGCCGGGGTCGCTCAAGGGTATGGTAATAGGGGACGGGGCCCTGTGATGAATCAGACTAGATTTGGTCGTAACAATGGGTATGATGGATACGGAAATGAGAATGGTAATTGGATGGAAGACCAACAAGAGGATGCTTTCTCTGGTAGAGGTTTTGAAGGTCCTGCAGACAACACCCAGTGAATCAAGATGCTCGAAGAGCAAATGAAAGGTGTTGTGAATCAAAGTGCCGTTGGTTTAGATATGACCACGATGGGTTTGTGTTGCACCCCAAAATTTGACCAACATTTCTTTACCTAGCTTATGTTCACTAGCATTATCATATGCATTTCATTGATATGTGTGCAGTAGATCAAGAGGTATGATTACCAATCAAGAGTACCAATAAAGAGTTTGAAGCTAGCCAAGAGGGCTATTCAAGTGTTCAAGGGTTGATATCTTTGTCAGAGAAGTTAAGAGATCCTCAGAGAGATTGGTTGAAACCAAGGTTGTGTGCCTCCTAACTTGAGAGTTGTGGGAGCTCCTCAAATGATTCTGAAGCTATGAGGATGGACTTGAAGCTTTGAGAGAGCTTATGAGATGTCTTGAAAGCCATCATGAAGCCTAGAGAGGCCATTGTACAAGAATAAGAAGACTCAGCCATGAGTGGTGTAATTAGGGTTTGACTGGGTCAACCCTAGGTCAACTGATGATTTGGAGAAGGTTGAGACCTAATCCAAGAGCCATGTGATCATGGATTAATGAGTTTAGATGCTATAAGGATGATTCCAAGGTTAACTCATCATGATTGAAGAGTTTGAGAAGTTTCAAGCTAGGGTTTCTAAGGCTTGACAATGTAAAATCCCCTAGTTTGACCCCCATCTTCAAGGCAGTTTAGCTCAAGATGTGATTGTTATCTCATCTTACCCCCAACATGAATGTTGTAGAGCTTGTTCTTAGCTTTAATTTTAGTACTAGAAGTCCTTGATAGGATTTGTAGAGCTCAAGTTATGACTTTGACAAGTTACAGGTCATCTGAGGTATGTGAATCTGGGGCCTTGAAAGTCACCCAACTTGTATCCAACTTTTTCCCAATAAGGATGATTCCTATGAACTTTTGGTCAACATGAATGTTGTTCCTCATCTTCTTAGCTTTCTAGAGAGTACTAGAAGTCCTTGATAGGATTTGTATAACTCAAGTTATGGCTTTGACAAGTCAAGGGCATTTTGGTCATTTGGAGATTATAAGTCATTTCAAGCATAAGGCCATAACTCCTATTTCCAAGCTTCAAATGGAAAAATCTTCAACATCAAACTTGCTTAGAATGATGTTTTAAGGCTATTAGGGAGGTCATGAGATGTTGAAAAGGCTTTTAGAAAAAAGTGATAAAAATGACCTAAAATGGAGGCATAAGTTAAATAAGTTGAAGTTGGAAATTGAAATTTCCAAGTTACACATCCAAACCATGGCATATAATAGGTCATTTTGACTCCAAATAACATTTTAGAAACAATGGTTCAGCCACTTTTTTTTATTTGAGGCCTAAATCATGGGGTTGCTTTGGAAAATGGTTACTTGCATATTAAGGAACAAATGCAAAACATAAGGAAAGGCAATGTACAAGCTAGCAAAGTGTCTTAACATATCATATATCTCATCTAGGGAGATTTTCAAGTCAGATACAAGTGCTACAAGAGGCTTGGCATGAGATGATGCATGAAAAGAGATGAAATCATAAACTCATGGCATGAGAATTCCAAATTCTCATTGGATGATTCCAGATGGTTCTAGAGAGGTCCAATGCATTCTATATAGTGTATAGAACTTGCTCAGATGCAAGGTTGGTGAGAGATTAGAGAGGAAAGTGAGATAGCCATTTCAATTGCTTCCATTGCAAGTTGAAATCAAATTCCACATTCTGATCCATTTCCATTTCTTCTTTCAATCCAAACACATTCCATTGATCACATTGAAGCTGTGCATACCAAATTGAGAGCAAAACCATGGAGAATTGAGGAGATAACTTTTAGATTTTGAAGGTTGCAAGTCATAATCAGTTTTGGAGATTCAGGCTTTCTTGATCAAATCTTTTGCAAACAGAAGCTTTATCATCATTCAAGGATTGATTCTGAAGAGTTTGAGAGCTTGAAGTGGAGGATTACCCTATCTGATAATCAAGATTTGACAGGTTAGTAACTTTTCTTCTACACCATGATTTAAGCATGATTAGGTAGAATTGTTCGGTTAGAACGGTTAGAGACAATTAGGTGATGGATTCTGGGAAGTTTGAGATCAATTGGTGAAGGTTGAGTTGATGACACCATTTTTGTTTGGACCAAGAACACGAGTTATGGTGAGTTATAGCATGAGTTTGATATCAATAATTAACCAGTGTGAGATGGTGATCATTCTGAGGTAATTAATTTCAAAAATTGTTAGAACTGAAGTTTGAGCATATCTTTGATCTTGGGTCGGGTTTGGAGATTTAGGGTGATTCAATGGATTTTAAGGCTATGGTTGTAATCAGCATGGAATTCTGGATGAATTAGGGCTTTGAACTTTAGTTTTTCATGGAGAATTGAGGTGATACGAGTTGTGGAGAAGCTTGAGCTTGAAGCTCTATTCCCATGGCTTCCTCCTTTGAACCCTAGTTGGAGGAAGAAGATGATGAGATGGTCGTTGGATGAGGCGAAGACTCATTGACTGAGTGGAGATCCCACGACTGAGATTTAATTTCGCTTGGAGAGGGAATTCTGAGGATGACCAAAACGAAGCGTTTCATTTAAATGAGATATTGGGCTCAATTGATATTCACACCCCAGGTCTTGGCCCATTGGATATTTGAACTGATTTTTGTTACTCTTTGCACCGTTCATTTTTCTTTTTCTTTATATTTTGTTAATTGATTTTCTAATGAAAGTTGGGCCTGGCGCGCATTGATATCCCCACCCCCATTTTGAGCCCATCTGGATATTGTACTGAATGGAATTGCTATCTGCACCAATCATTTCTCATTTTAATTTCTTTTTCTCCATTTTATTTTAACCTTTGAAAAATCATAATAAATAGAAAAATGATGATTTTTGCATGGGGATTTTATCTCCCATTTCATGTTAATGTGTAGAAAATTATAAAATAAAAATATTTGCATTTCATGCATTTTTAATATTTTTTGTGTATTTTCTCTTTTAATAGCATTTTATTTCCTTTTATGTTGATGCATAGACTTGCAGAATTTTGTTTAGCTAGTTCCCTTTGAATTTTTAGGCCATTCTTTTTAGGATAGTTAGATTAGGACTTTAGCTCCCCTCTGGATTTATTCCATAATTTTGTGATTAATTTTTGATTAGTTTTGGTTAGATGACTTTAGGTTGTGTAGATTTAGGTCAATCCTTAACATAGGTCCACAATAACACTAGAATTTTGGGTTTCTAGGTCAAGATAGACATTGGGACATATAGGGTATTAAGGGTAGTCATACAGAATCCCCTAGAAATTATATTAGATTTCAATATGATAGTATACTATTTTTAATTGATTTTTGTAGTTGATTGTTGTTTGTGTTGCCCTTGTGGGCTTATATTTTTGTTTGCCTTGCTTTGTGGGTTTTTGCTTGGCTTGGTGGGATTGGTCTTGCTTTGTGGAGTATGGAGGAGCATAGTAGAAGACTTGGAGATTAAAGAAGGGGCTTGAGAGCTTGTACTCTTGTTTGTTTTGTTGTTGTTTTAGGGTTAGGAATTAGGAAGAGTTTAGACCTAGTTAAGTTCTTTCCTAAACATGGATGGTATCTTTCACCTCCATTCCTCCCCATGATTCAAGGTCCTTCCATGGTATTCACCTCCCTCCTTTGGAGGGATAAGTGATGGTACCTAGGAGGTAGAACCTTTGAGGGAACCCTTCCTTTGATGTTGAACCCTTATAGGTCACCTTTGGTGGTCAATAAGCAGTTTAACACCCCAGCTTATCTAGTTAAGTGATTTCTTCAGGTTTGAGTATCTTGAGAGATGTTGAGCTTGAGTTTGAAGATGAAGACTTCATTGAAGAGTGTGAAAGAGGATGATTTCTTAAGCACTGCCATTTCAGCTGAAGCTTGAAGAGCAAGGACAAGAGCAAGTTGGTACTTGAAGATCCAGTAAAAATTGAATGAAGAGCTGAGGCTTGAGAAAAGACTGAAGGATGAAGTTAACACTTCTAAGTGAATGAAGACTACTCAGAAAAGCTGAAGCTTGCAGGAAGAGAGGACCAAGTTGAGACTGGTAAAGCAAAGAGAGCTAAAGCTTGAAGGACAAAGGATAAGTTGATACTTACTTTGAACTTTGGAGATCCTGAAGGAATCAAGTTGACACTTGTGGTTAAGAGTGAAGCCTGAAGGTGGAACTGACTGAAGAGCTGAAGCTTGGGGAGAAGGAGGATAAGTTGAAACTTATGTTGAAGGGTTGAAACTTGGAGAAGCAAATGGATATCTGTCAAGAGTGATGGAGGTCTAAAGACTGAGTTGCTGTTAGAAGAGCTGAGGCTTGGAGTTGAGAGAGGAGTTGATCTGCTTTCTTCTTTGTTTCTTTTCTGTATTGATGTGCCTTGTTTGACTTGCTTGATGCATTAGAATAAGTTCATATCTAGACTAGGTAGAATCTAGGAGCATGATTGCACTAGAGGTTGAGTTGCTCCCTCTGCTTGTATTGTTACTGTATGGCTTTGCTTGCGGGTATTCGGTAGAGCCCTGCTCCCTTGCCCATGTGGTTTGTGTTTGCTTGATAGCATGAGGTTATTTCTTCTGTATGATTGTAGTTTACTGTATTTTGCTTGACAACATGTTTTACTTCAGTATGATTACTGCTATTCATTCTGGCTTGAGGTTGAGATGAGCTTGTGGAGGCTGATGTCCCACACACATTTTCTCCCTCACTTGCATTGCATGCATTTTACCGTATTGCTGTTTACTGTTTAAGCTGATGCTTTATCTGTTTCTGTGTATCATTGACATGATCCCTTAGGACTCTCATTTCCTTTGATAAGGAAGTGATGATAGAACTTTAGGTTGAAACCTATGCATGATAACTTCTAGGAGTTCCCTGTTTCAAACCTCAACCATAGGATGAATCCTTGGCATGACAACAGTAGTACTTGATAGTCTCCCTCCTAGTTGAGCCTGTTCTCTTCTCATCTCAAAACAGCTTAAGATACAGTAATCATGAATGATTTCTTTCGTACATTACGAGCCTTAAGCTATCTGAGAAAGGATTGTGGGAGAGTTTCTTTTCCACAGTCTGGATGTTTAGTATGGTACCCTTTGGGTGACATGCGACGCATTCACTCTCAGGTCATAGTCTCTAGTGCGATTGAAATTGCAAACACAATAAAAAACACTTCTTCCGTAAAAGACAGAAAATAATCCGTATTATCCCGAACTACGTAAGCTCTGATCTCTCATACCTGTTGAGAGTATGTAGGCACAATACTGATGTATTGGCAAGCCACCTTCCCCATAACCCGTCGTAGGCCGAACTACGTTGACTCTGATTTCTCGTTCTCTGATGAGAATACGTAGGCATAAAGTGCGACGCTTTGCCGAGTCATTTTCTTTTCTGTTTAAGCCAGCCTTGATAGGTAGATAGATAAACCAACCCGTCCAGTAAACACAAAAAGCATGGATCCCGTCGAGTACGAAGGACGTGAGGGGTGCTAATACCTTCCCCTTGCATAACCGACTCCCGAACCCAGACAATGGTTCCGACGACCTTGTCTTACCCTTTTTCGTTAGGTTTTTCTGATTGTTTCCTTTCCCGCTCTGATGGATAAATAACGAAAGGTGGCGACTCTTCTGTTATGCCGGCACCTTATTTTCGCGAAAGCGACAATTTGGTGCCTGGCCTGAGGGTACCGCTGAAGTTTAAAGCTCCCACATTTGATAAATATAAGGGAGATACCTGTCCGAAGGTGCATGTGCGGTCGTACTACAGACGAATGTCCGCTTACTCGAATGACGAAAGAATGCTGATGCATTTCTTTCAAGACAGCTTGTCTGGTCCTTCCCTTGAATGGTACATGGGGTTAGAGCCTACTCAGATAAAGACATGGAAGCAACTGGCTGAAGCGTTTGTGACTCATTATAAGTACAACAGTGACTTGGCACCAAATCGGGTCCAGTTACAGGGGTTGTCACAGAAGAAAGATGAGAGTTTCAAAGAATATGCGCAGAGATGGCGCGACATGGCTGCGAGGGTTCATCCTCCTTTGGTCGAGAAGGAGATGAATGATATGTTCATAGGAACGTTCACCGGTATGTTTTATGATAAGTTGTTTCCCGCTTCCTTGGGCAGTTTCTCGGATCTAATCTTGATGGGCGAGAAGATTGAAAGTAATATCAAAATGGGGAGATTCCAAGCTGAGGAATCCACTTCAGTTGGAAGTAATAGAAAAGCTTTTGGTGGTCGCCGTCAGGGTGACACAAGTGCAGTATTCAAAGGCCGAGGCCGGGGCAGAGGACGGAATCAGTACAATTATCCGCAACAAGTGGCAAGCGTCACAATCCCATTTCATCAGCAACCAATACCACTACAGTAGATACTACCACAGCAGCAGCAACAACAGCAGCAGCCACAACAGTAGCAGGGGCAGAATGCTGGCCAAAGAAGATTTCCGAATGCGAAGCCGAAACGAGTATTTGAAGCGCCTCCTTCCACGTACGTGGAACTTTTTCAGACACTGTTGGGGTTGAATCTAGTTGAAAAGAGGACCTTGGCGCCGCCCACGGGACCAACCCTTCCTTATGGGTACGATGTTAACAAGCACTGTGACTTCCACTCCGGGGCACCCGGGCATGACATAGAGGCCTGTCATGTGTTTAAACATAAGGTTCAGGATCTACTAGATAACAAGGCCATAAATTTTGGACGAGCAGGTCCGAATATAGTACAACAACCAATGCCCAACCATAGGGCAAATGCTATTTTGACCGAGGAGGGTTTGAATCTGGTTATGGATGTTGATGAACTGAAAACACCGTTGTGTGAAATAAAGAGCAGGTTATTGAAAGGAGGTGTGTATCCGGGCCGCGATGAATTTTGTCTAGAATGTTGGACCCAAGCTGGGGGTTGTGCTGAATTGAAGAAGGGTATTCAGACCTTGATAGATGAAGGCACGTTGCGATTCGACAAAACAGCAGTTGAGAAACCTGCAGAAGTATTAGCTGATGAGCAAAGTGATGTAGCTACGGTGACAATTCCACGGAAGACGATAACTATAACGGCGCCAGCCAGACGACCGACGATCACTATCACGAAAGCAGGGCCGATCCCTTATGAGAGCACCAAGGCAGTACCATGGACTTATGGGCTGGAAGCATACTGTAAAGGGGAGAACATTGATATCAGTAAACAGCTAGCCGAGGTTGTGGACAATGTCATCGGGACTGGAGGGATGACAAGGAGCGGGAGAATTTTTATATCGCCTGAGGTAGAGGCTGAACGATTGGCTAAAGGTAAAGGAAAGGTGAATGAGGAGGTTCATGTGCAGAGGAATGAAAAAGAAACGGCACTGGAGGATGTAGAAGAGTTTATGCGTCTTATCCGTAAGAGTGATTATAAAATTGTTGAGCACCTTCAACAGACGCCGTCGAAGATATCCATACTGTCGTTGTTATTATGTTCCGAAGCCCATAGGAATGCATTATTGAAAATTCTGGACACGTCGTTTGTACCCCAAGATGTTTCTGTGAATCAGTTGGAGGGGGTAATGGCGCACGTGAATGCAGGCCATAGCTTGGGATTTACGAATTTTGATTTGACCCCGAGGGGAAGAGAGCATAATATGGCGTTGCACGTCTGAGTTGAATGCAGGGGCGCAATCATGTCCCACGTGCTGGTAGATACCGGGTCTTCCTTGAACGTGCTGCCAAAGAAAGCAATGATGAAATTGGACATCAGGGGAATCGTTTGTACGCCTAGTGACTTGGTGGTCAGGGCATTTGATGGTACACGAAGGTCAGTCTTTGGATCTATAACTTTGCCTCTGCAGGTGGGGCCGGAGATTTTTGAAACGAAATTCTACATCATGGACATCCAGCCAGCATACAGTTGTCTTCTTGGACGACCATGGATCCATGGTGTTGGGGCAGTCACGTCTACCTTACACCAAAAGCTGAAATACATGGTAGGGGACAGTGTGGTCACAGTTTGTGGAGAGGAGGATATATTGGTCAGCCATTTGTCGTCATTCAAGTACGTAGAAGTCGACGGCGAGATTCATGAGACACCCTGTCAAGCCTTTGAAGGGTTGCGCATCAAAGACAAAGTTCCAGGGCCGAGTAAAACATCAGAAGTGGCCGTATCATCATACAAAGAGGCTCAGGCTCTAGTGAAGACTGGTGAGACCAAGGGCTGGGGCAAGGTTCTGGATATTCCCGTGAAAATGGACAGATTTGGGCTGGGATATCAACCTTCATCATCAACGCCTGCTGCAGGGGCACCCCATTTCAAAGGACCAATAACAATTACGGTCGGTGGGGTATATCACAAGACCATCAACGCTGTTTCAGATTCCGAAGAAGGAGACAGCGACTGCGACATGGACGCCTGGATTCAGCCGAGCGTGCCAGGACAAGGGCTTTGCAATTGGTCTATTCAGGAGACTGTTCCTGTGACAACTAAACAGTAATACTTTGTTTTCTTAATTGTTGAACAATCTGGTGTCCTACCTGGGGCATCGTGATTTTGCTTAGGGCCGTTCTGTTATGTACATTGCACTGTTTGATCGTTAAATAAAAAGGCGTTTTTTATGTACAAATATTGTGATCTCTGTTTTTTCCTGTTTTTATTTTGTTACAATAAAATGGCAACGTGGTTATTCGCTTTCTATGTATTTTGAAGCATTTAACCATTTCCTTCGCAGGATTACTATTTCAGATGACATCTATGAACCGCCTACGACTCACTTCGACTTTGAGCACCCGGTATTTCAGACCAAAGAAGAGATTGTTGAAGATGGCGACGTTCCAGAAGAGTTATCTTGGTTGGTAAAGCAAGAAGAACGAATCATTCTGCCTCATGAGGAGGTCATCGAAATCGTCAATCTGGGGTCGGAAGGGGTTGAAAGAAACATCCGTATAGGGGCCGCGCTGCAGAGCGACGTCAAGCGAAGATTGGTTGAAATGCTCAAAGAGTACAGTGATATTTTTGCTTGGTCGTACGAGGACATGCCTGGGCTGGATATGGATATGGTCGTGCACCGTCTGCCGCTAAAAGAAGAATGCCCGCCGGTTAAGCAGAAGCTCCGAAAAACTAGACCGGACATGGTTGTGAAGATTAAGGAGGAAGTTCAAAAACAGTGGGATGCTGGTTTCCTGGCTATTACAAAATATCCCTCATGGGTCGCTAATATCGTGCCAGTGCCAAAGAAAGATGGTAAAGTGAGAATGTGCATAGATTACCGTGATCTAAACAGAGCGAGCCTGAAAGATGACTTTCCACTTCCTCACATCGATGTGCTGGTCGATAATACCGCTCAATTCTCCGTATTCTCCTTCATGGATGGATTCTCGGGCTATAATCAGATAAAAATGGCACCAGAAGACATGGAGAAGACTACCTTCATTACGCCCTGGGGAACATTTTGTTATAAAGTGATGCCCTTCGGATTGAAGAATGCTGGGGCAACGTATCAGCATGCAATGACGACTCTCTTTCATGACATGATGCATATAGAGATCGAGGTTTATGTTGATGATATGATTGCCAAATCCCAGACGGAGGAAGAACATTTGGTGAATCTGCTGAAATTATTCAAGAGGCTTAGGAAGTTCAGCTGAGACTGAACCCTAACAAATGCACCTTCGGGGTGAGATCGGGTAAACTGCTGGGGTTTATCGTGAGTGAAAAGGGAATAGAGGTTGATCCTGCAAAAATAAAAGCCATACAAGAAATGCCGACGCCTAAAACAGAAAAAGAGGTGCGCGGGTTTTTAGGGAGGTTGAATTACATCGCTCGGTTCATATCTCACCTAACAGCTACGTGTGAGCCATTATTCAAGCTGTTGAAAAAAGACCAGGCCGTAACCTGGAATGAAAATTGTCAAAAGGCGTTCGATAAAATAAAACAGTATTTGCATGAGCCTCCTATTTTGATACCTCCAGTGGCAGGGAGACCCTTTATTATGTATTTGACCATTCTTGAGGGGAGTATGGGTTGTGTTCTCGGTCAACATGACGAGACAGGGCGTAAAGAGCATGCGATATACTACCTTAGTAAGAAGTTTACTGATTGTGAATCTCGGTACTCAATGCTCGAAAAAACTTGTTGTGCTCTAGCCTGGGCCGCCAAGCGTTTGAGGCAGTACATGCTAAATCATACAACCATGCTCATCTCGAAGATGGATCCTATCAAATACGTATTTGAAAAGCAGGCACTATCTGGGAGAATTGCCCGTTGGCAGATGGTTTTGACCGGATACGACATCCAGTATGTTTCACAGAAGGCTATAAAGGGGAGCGTGTTATCGGAGTATCTAGCTGAGCAACCTATTGAGGACTACCAATCGATGAGGTTTGATTTTCCTGACGAGGATATCATGTACCTGAAGATGAAAGATTGCGAAGAACCGTTGACGGATGAAGGGCCAAAGACGGATTCCAAGTGGCAGTTGATATTTGACGGAGCTGTGAATTCCTACGGTAGCGGAATAGGGGCAATCATCACTACTCCACATGGGTCGCACATCCCATTTACTGCTCGATTGACCTTTCCGGTTACCAATAATAAAGCCGAATACGAAGCTTGCATCATGGGGCTTGAGGAAGCCATTGATTTACGAATCAAAAATCTGGATGTATACGGAGACTCAGCTCTGGTGGTGAATCAAATAAAAGGAGAATGGGAGACACGTCAGCCCAATTTGATACCGTACATGAATTACGCGAGGAGATTGTTGCCTTTCTTTGACAAGGTTGAATTGCATCATGTGCCACGAGCAGAAAATCAGATGGCTGACGCCCTGGCCACATTGTCTTCCATGTATAAAGTCAACTTCTGGAATGAGGCTCCCAGAATTATTATCTCTCGGCTTGACAGACCCGCCTTCGTATTTGCCATTGATGAAGCATCCGATGATAAACCCTGGTATTTTGACATCCAGAATTTCCTGAAGAACAAGGAGTATCCGGCTGGGGCATCCAGTCGCGATCAGAAGCCCCTCAGGAGATTGGCTGGCAATTTCTATCTGAATCCTGACGGTGTCCTATACAAACGGAATCATGACTTGGTGTTGCTACGTTGTGTTGATGAGAAAGAGGCGAAGTTGCTCATGGAGGAAATACATGAGGGTACATTTGGTACACATACTGGTGGGCATGCTATGACGAGAAAGCTGCTGCGAGCAGGTTATTACTGGCTAACTATGGAAACTGATTGTTTCAAGTTTGCGAAAAGGTGTCATAAATGCCAGATTTATGCGGATAAGATCCATGTGCCTCCGAGTCCTCTGAACGTGATGTCGTCACCGTGGCCATTCTCGATGTGGGGGATTGACATGATTGGGAAGATCGAGCCGACGACATCTAACGGACACCGGTTCATTTTGGTAGCAATCGATTATTTTACCAAATGGGTGGAAGCGGCATCATATGCAAATGTGACCAAGCAGGTGGTAGCCAGGTTTATCAAACGAGATATCATTTGCAGATATGGAATCCCTGAGCGGATTATTACCGACAACGATTCGAACTTAAATAATAAAATGATGAAGGAGCTGTGTCAGAGTTTTAAGATCGAACATCACAACTCTTCTCCGTACCGACCCAAGATGAATGGCGCTGTTGAAGCGGCCAATAAGAACATAAAGAAGATTGTTCAGAAGATGGTGGTGACCTATAAGGACTGGCACGAGATGCTACCTTTCGCTTTGCACGGTTATCGTACGACGGTACGCACATCAACTGGGGCAACCCCGTTCTCGTTGGTATACGGAATGGAAGCGGTGTTACCACTGGAAGTTGAGATTCCTTCCCTGAGGGTACTACAAGATGTCCAACTCGACGATGCAGAATGGGTGAAAGACAGATTGAACCAGCTGAATTTAATGGATGAGAAGAGGCTAGCTTCTCTAGCATATGGTCGTTTATACCAGAGCCGAATGAAGAAAGCGTATGATAAGAAGATACATCCTCGGAGCTTTCAGACGGGCGACCTTGTGCTGAAAAGGATTCTCCCGCCACAGGCAGATCACAGGGGCAAGTGGACCCCTAACTACGAAGGGCCATATGTTGTCAGAAAAGTCTTTTCAGGAGGAGCTTTATTGTTGTCCACCATGGACGGTGAAGACTTTACGTCGCCTGTGAATTCGGACGCAGTTAAAAAATACTTTGCTTGAAATTGACCCGCTAAAAAAAAAAGAGAGTCCAGGAAAAAATGGGGCATCCTGGCGAACCAAAAACAGAATAAAAGGTTCGGGAAAAAATTAGGGATAAAATTGAAAAAAATGTACACCCGCGAAGTTGAAAACCTACACTGGGCGACTTCGGCAAAAAAGGGTATCCCGGTGAACTGAAAACCCGCAAAGGGCGGTTCACGCAAAAGTTAGGGATTTGAAAAGCAAATGACTGCGGTCCAAATTTGATACTGCATTGCACTTTGGTGCGGGAGAATACACCTGAGAGTTCGTTTATCAGATACAATCTTCTTCCGAAGGATGAATACCGGGAAAGCGCCAGGGTCAGGCGAGTCATAGGAGGATCAGCTCATGATGTTTGTCTGCACCACGTCGATGACATAGGCGCAAATTTGATTTGTCATTGTATTTATGCTTCTTGTGCATACTTGTATATTTGTTATGCGTAACTTCCTCTTTTCAGGAGTTACATCCAGTGTACAAAACTCTGCCCATTCAGGGGCCCAATCAATAAAACATGTTATTTAGTATTTGATGCTTGTTCTTTACTGTTTTGTATGTGAAAAACGCCAATGTTTTGATAAAACTAGCAGTTGCATAGCGTTGCCGGCCCTTGCCAATAATTGCTAAAACTTTGAATTGACTGAAAATGATGTCACTAACGCTAACTTGAGTAGATTTGGTTGTATAGACTTGTCTTGTCTCGTTTGCGGTGTTGCAGGTTTCTTGCCCATATGAAGTGGACGATCAGAAGATTGTAGTCCTAACCAGAGGCTCGTGACGAAAAGACCTGATCATTATGTGAAGTGAATCCCCGTGCAGGTCGCTCTTCATTCCCTGAAGCTGAGATGGCAATGTTCCTTATTGAAGAAGGATCAAATTCCCTAGCTAGCCGCAGCTTATCCGAAGGACATTCTCCCGCAGGGTCGTTTACCCTCAACAAAGTTTGGTGATTCCAAGATTGTAGGCTGTGTTCAGACAGTGTGGTGTTCCCAAAGGGATTCCCTATCCCGAGCAGGGTGGTTTAGCCTCAGAAGACTAATATTTCCAAACTTGTGAGCTGTACCCAGACAGTCTACTCTCCCCAGTAGAGATTCCTTTCCCAGCAGGGCTGTTCATTCTCCCCAGCGGAGTCAGTTTATTATCCCCAAGGGAGTTGTTTCGTCCCCAGCGGAGTTCTCTCTTTTCAGCAAGTGTTTTCTTTCCTCCCAGTGGAAATTGAAGGTTTAAAGCTCTCCCCGACAGAGTTGGTTGTGTGTCCTGGCATTTATTTTGCCAGAAGGCTTTGTGATACCTGGTCACTCCCCAGCAGGGTGGTATTTTCCCTCAACATCCGTGATGAAGCGAGCTTATCAGAGCTTTTCCCCAGCAGCCTGAACCTGCATTTGCATTTGCATGCATTATCATGTATACATCCATCTAGAAAACGCGTAGCATTTCCATGCTGTATGGAACATTACGCCATTGTCAAACATGCACATTTTGAAACATAAGCTAGGTTGGTCAAACTTTTGCTTTCAGGTGTGTTTTCTCAACAGGAGTGTGGGGTTCTAAAGCTCATGGGTCTTTTCAGATAATCAAAGTCTTGACGTGAGACATATGATGATGTGATTCATTTATTATCATCCTCACAGGGTCACTGATTGAGGTTTTCTCGTATCCGATCAGCGGATTTTTTTGTCAAGTATGTTGCTGTAGTAGCATCTCAGGGTTCCATGTACCAAAATTGCAGAAGTGTCGCTTGTTGTCAGAACGGGCGTCGGTCATTGGTTTTCAGAATATCTCCAGCTATGTTGATAGAATTTCTTCGTGTTGACGAATCACGTTTCCATGATGATGGAATATAGAGTCCTATTGAGGACGAAGTTTGACTTCTCCACGATGATGGAATATAGAGTCCATGTTGAGAACGAAGTTTTATTTCTCCGTGTTGACGGAATGTGGAGTCCTGTTGAGGACAAAGCTTGATTTCTCCATGATGATGGAATACGGAGTCCTGATGAGGACAACTTATGCCTATGATGATAGGATTTATTCGTATTGACGAACTATTTCTCCGTGTTGATGGAATATGGAGTCCTGATGAGGACGATTTAGGCCTATGATGATATTTATTCGTGTTGACGAATTGCTTCTCCGTGCTGACGGAATATAGGGTCCTGATGAGGGTAATCCACGCCTATGATGTTAGGATTTATTCGTGTTGACGAATTACTTCTCCATGATGATGGAATATGGGGTCCTGTTGAGGACGAAGTTTGATTTCTCCGTGTTGACGGAATATGGAGTCCTGATGAGGACAATTCACACCTATGATGATAGGATTTATTCGTGTTGACTAATTACTTCTCCATGATGATGGAATATGGGGTCCTGTTGAGGACGAAGTTTGATTTCTCTGTGTTGACGGAATATGGAGTCCTGATGAGGACAATTCATGCCTATGATGATAGGATTTATTCGTGTTGACGAATTACTTCTCCATGATGATGGAATATGGGGTCCTGTTGAGGACGAAGTTTGATTTCTCCGTGTTGACGGAATATGGAGTCCTGATGAGGACAATTCATGCCTATGATGATAGGATTTATTCGTGTTGACGAATTACTTCTCCATGATGATGGAATATGGGGTCCTGTTGAGGACGAAGTTTGATTTCTCTGTGTTGACGGAATATGGAGTCCTGATGAGGACAATTCATGCCTATGATGATAGGATTTATTCGTGTTGACGAATTACTTCTCCATGATGATGGAATATGGGGTCCTGTTGAGGACGAAGTTTGATTTCTCCGTGTTGACGGAATATGGAGTCCTGATGAGGACAATTCATGCCTATGATGATAGGATTTATTCGTGTTGACGAATTACTTCTCCATGATGATGGAATATGGGGTCCTGTTGAGGACGAAGTTTGTTTTCTCCGGGTTGATGGAATAGGGTTCCTGATGAGAACAAGTTACACCTATGCTGATAGGATTTACTCATGTTGATGGATTACTCTCTCTGTGTGGACAGAATGTGCGCCCTGATGAGGACAATTTATGATTATGTGGATAGGGTTTCTTCGTGTTGACGAAATGTGAGTTCAGAGATGTACAAGAATGGTACTCCTATGATGATAGGATTTATTCATGTTGATGAATCTATTTCCCTTGTGCTGACGAGACGTGAGTCCTGACGTGGACGAGCTATTTCTATGTTAATGAGAGTTCTTGTGGTGATAAGACGTAAATAAGACTCTATTGCCTATGATGATAGGATTTATTCATGTTGATGAATCTATTTCCCTTGTGAGGACAAGATGCGGATAGCCCATCCCTAGTGGAGTCGACAGGTTTTTCTCTCCATGATGATGGAATATGGAGTCCTGCTGAGGACAAATTTGAAAAGTACTGATGAGGGCAAGTCGTATTCCTATGATGATAGAATTTCCTCGTGATGACGAATTTATGGCTTTTCGTGTTGACGAAACTTAAGGGCAATTGTGAATAAATTTTCCTGTGATGATGGGATCTTTACTCGTGTGGATGAATTTGTTTCTTTTTTTTGTGTGTTGACGAGGTTAGTCCAGTTGTGGACAGAGGTATTTTTGCGAAGATAGTTCAGTACCCGTGGCGTTACATGGGTGGCGATAGTCAAAATCAAAGTTCTGCACGAACGTCGTTCCCCGAGCAGTGGTGCAGTTTATTTCTACGGTTGGCAAATTTTCGGGTTTATTTTGTATTCAACCGTCTCGTACCTCGAATGCTTGAAAGTTGTCCGCTCTTCAACCCTTCAGGTCCAAGCCGCTTGAATAGGGGCAGTTGTTGCACCCTAAAATTTGACCAACCGGTCCCCATATCTGGTTTATGTTTCGACGCATTTTACATTCGCATTCGCATTCGCATATTGCATACATGGCAGGTCCCTCAGTCAGATTGGATTTTATCGGGATTGTAGCCCCTGGTGTTTCAGGCAGTACATGCCAGTCAGAATAAAAGTCTGTGGAGAATTGGTGCTCATCTCCCGTGTTTTCAGACCATCTCGGTGTCCGGGTTTCGCTACGGTTGCGTAATCGGGTTTTATTCGATTTAATCAGCTTCCTGGCATTTTTAGGGTTTTTTCTGTCATTTTTCTGAATTTTTAATGCATTTAATGGATTTTTCTGGATTTAATAGAGTTTTTAAATATTTTTAGATTTTAAATAAATTTTCTTTTCATTTTTTAAAAATTAGTAGATTTTTAAAGATTTTTAGATATTATGATTTTTTTTTTAATTTTAGAGATTAATTTTCTTTTAAAGTTTTAATAGATAAATAGTTTTTTTTCTTTCTTTTAAAAAAGGAGTAGATAAAAGAAAAATAATAAATAGATAGTGGTTTGTTTAGATTTTATTGTTTAAAAAAAAAGAGATTTAATAGAATAAAAAAAATATATAGAGAGTAAATGGGTTTTTTTAGATTTTTTGTTTTTTTTTATTTTTTCAGAATATTAATTAGGATTAATGATAGTTTTTTTAGATTTTAGATTTAATTAGGTTTTTATTTTTTAGATATTAATTAGGATTAATTCTAGGATTAATTAGGGTTTTATTAGATTTTAATTAGGTTTAGTGTTTAATTTTCGTTTTTAGTTAATTAGAGATAATTAGGGGTTAATTAGGTTTAATTTTTCCATGTTAATTTTGTTTTAGTCATCAATCAGATTAATTCCGTTTGGGCCCAGTATGCAATATCCATTGTCCAAAGCCCAGAATCCAAGTCCAAGTCAGAGGGCCACTTGTCCTATAAAGAGCCCCGCCACGCGTGTGGGCCATTCTTCTTCCACCTCAATTCTTCTCTCCCCCCAGAGCTGCCACGTTTCCACTTCACTCTCTCTCCACTGACACGCGTAGCACCTTTACCACACGTGTCTCGCCCTCATCACTTCCCTCTACCACCTGCCCCTCGCCTGAACCCCTCACCGCCGGCCATGCAAAGCTGCCGGCGGCCACCATAACCGATCGTCTCCGGTAACCTTAACCGTCTCCGACCGCCGCCAACTCGCCGAAATTTGGATTTTTCCAGAAAATCCATTCAAACACCTTCAATCTTCTTCTTCCTCCTCCGATCCACCTTCATCAATAATCTGTTTCCAGACATTTTCCATCCAAATTCGTCCAAGTTTTCATAACTTCGACCGATCATCATCAGATTTTTCGTTAATCTGCATCAGAATCATCAACACCAAGAACATCACCCAGAAACTTCAGAAGAACTCCATGAATCTTCATCGCCTTCCTCAGAAAATATCATCGCGTTCTTGAATCGTTTTCCAGAAACCTTCATCTTTCATCAAGAACATCCAACCTTCAATTGATTCCAGATCCGCCCACATCCACAAGCGATCTTCAACAATTTCGTCATCTCCAAACGCTCGCGTGAAAGTCTTCCGTCCAAGAGCCTTCGGTGTTCATCCGGACTCAACGATCTTCATCAAGAACGTCCGTCATCTCCCTCGTCATTTGTTCCTCAACATCTCCAGAACATTCAAGAAATTCTTCCCAGCGTTCATCTTCTTCACCAAGCTCTCCAGGTTTGTTTTCTTGTTCTTCTTCCTTAACTCTCCACGCGTTCGTAGCTCGTAGGATTGTTAGGTGTAGAATTGGGTTAGGTTTTGTGATTTTTGTGAGGCGAGTGAGGATTAGGGTTGAGTTGGATGGAAAATTTGAGGCGTGTGGTGAGTTAGGGTTGGGAGGTTTCAGAGAGAGAGTTGGGAGATGGAGGACGGCGCTAGGGTTCTTGAAGATGAACAGTAGATGTTGGGAGAGTTAGTTTTAGGGTTTTTGTTTGGGTGTTGAATATGGATTATCATAGAACTCGGGATTAAGCCCAATTACTAGTTTACTGAATGCACCCCATTATTTCCATTTGTACCCCCTCTCCCTAGAATGAATTTCGTTGGGCTTAACCCAACTGCTATCAACACCCCCAGCTTGGAGGCCCAAACCTGGAATAAAGCAAAGCCTGGCTATTCGTACCCCCCCTGAGTTTTTTTTTGATTTTTTGTTGTTTTCTGAATAAGACCTGGGCCCTGCGTTTCGCTAGCCACACCCCCATCCTGGGCCCAATGTTTTCTGAATGTAAAAAATTACTTCTACCACCCCCCTGCTCCATTGTTTTTTTAATTGAATTTCTTCTTTTTCCATTATTTGCATATAGTTTAAATAAATCATATAAAATCAAAAAAATGATCATTTTAATGTAGGAATTTTTGCTACATTCCAATAAATGTGTGAAGAAAATTATAATAAAAAATAAAAATATTATTCTAAGCAATTTCCTATTTTTGGTGATTTTTGCATTTAATGGCATTTTATTTTCATATTGTTTGTACATACATTTTGATGATTTTCGTTTAGTCATTTAAATTCGTATTTTGATCCCGTTCTTTTTGTAATAGCTAGATTAGAGTATTAAGTTCCCTTAGAGATTTATTTCATATTTTTGTGATTAAATTTTGATTGGTTTTGATTAGAAAACATTAGGGTGATAGTTTTAGGGTCTAAACTCAACATAGGTGCATTGTAACATTTTATTTTGGGGTTTTTAGCATGAATTAGGTTATGGGACATATATGGTATGTAGGGTAGATATAGAAATCCTCTTAGAATTAATATTAGAATTTTAAATACTATTTTACTATTTTTAGTATATTTTTCAAATTGTGTGGTTGTGTGGTGTGCCCACTTGGGGTTTTATCTGTCTGCTTGGGCTTTTGTTTTTTTTATATTTTGGGTATGGGCTTGGTTTGGACTTGTGGGAGCATGAAGACATCAAAGGAGAAGATTGAGGATAATAATAAAAGATTGATGCATGAAGATTGCTTGGATTGAAGATGTTGATTGAAGGCATAGGCAATAATAGGAATAAGCAGAGCCTTAGAATAGACCAAATTCTTTCATAAACATGGATAGCTTCCTGTGCTTCCATTCCTCTCTATGACATAAAGTCCCTTTAGGGTATTCACCTCCCTCCCTTGGAGGGATAAGTGGCCCTACCTTAGAGGTAGAACTTTGAGGGAAACAGTCTGCTACAATGTCAACTATTTATAGGCTTCCTTTGGTTGTCAATGGACTGTTTGACATTCAATTTATCCTGATAAATCAATTCTCATCTGGGAGAGCTTGTCTTGAAGAAAGAAGACATTGAAGATAGAGATGAAGATCAAAGATTGACAAAGATGAAGATTGTTCATGTCAAAGATGTGCAACTGTTAAAGCTAGGGTTTACTGCTGTCTGATGCTGACAACTGGTTAGGATTCTGCGCTTGCTTGAGCTTGGTGATATCTTGAAGATGGGAGCTTATTGCAGCTTGGGCCTCATTGGAGCTTGACTTTGGGGTTTCATTAGGAGATTGCTGTTTATCAACTGTCAGAGTTGGAAGTTTTTCAGAGCAGCTGCTGTAGGAGCTGTTGAGCTGTCAGGGCTGGTTTGGGGCTTTATTTCCTTTGTTGTATTGTTTGTTAATTTTCCCCTTGAGGTTGAGGTGAAGCTGTTTCACTTTGCTCATTGTTTTCTAGGTTCGAGGTTGAGTGGGACTCCCTTGCCTCGCTTGTACTGCTGCATTCATGCATTTTACTGCTTTACTGTATATATGTTGTTGTTCTTCCGTTTATCCCCTTAGGATCTCTGTTTCTCTCTGCGCAAGAGAGAAATATGACAGACATTAGGTGTTAACCCATGCATGATAACATTAGGGTAGTTGTTTTATTCCCATTTTCAACCATAGGTTTTAGAGTTGCAGTTTCTCTTCTCTCTCAAAACAATCAGGAAAATACAATAAAAGGATAAGCATCAATAAAAAATAGTTCTTGCGTAAAAGACTGTAAACCAATCAAAGAGTCATTTTTGTCCGCTTGGACCCGTAATCAGGAGAAAACCTTTTTCAGAAGGATAGAAACAATCAAGACAGACTTGTGTCGTACGTGGCCCGAACTACGTTTGCTCTGATCTTTCATGCTGTATGAAAGTACGTAGGCATAGGATGCAATATCCTAGCGAGCAACCTTCCCCTCCTTTCCCGTAGGTAGGCGAACTACGTTGACTCTGATTTCTCGTTCCAGACGGGAATACGTAGGCATAAAGTGCGATACTTTGTCGAGTCATTTTATTTTCTTTTAACCCCAGGCCTGTAGAATAGATAGAATAACAATCCGTACTAGAAAACAAGCATGGATCCCGTCGAGTACGACGGACGTGAGGGGTGCTAATACCTTCCCCTTGCGTAACCGACTCCCGAATCCAGGATTTGGTTGCGATGACCATTCCTTTCCCGTCTTTGCGTGAGGTTTACTTCGAGCGTTTCCTTTGCCTCCGTTGGGATAAATAACGCACGGTGGCGACTCTTCTGTTCAGCCGGCACCGATTTTCGCAGTAGCGACACCATCTTGCTAGTCTTCCCGTATGAGCAGGTTTCTCAAGTATGTACTTTATTGGATCCATTATGGATATCAATGGAGTAGTGTGGAAAATCATGTACTGTCTTAGACGTTCGGATGCTAATGCCAGTGCGCAGTAAGCTTTTTCCAACGGGGAGTAACGAATCTCGCAATCGGTAAACTTCTTGCTCAGGTAATAAATTGCATTCTCTTTCTTCCCTGATTCATTTATTTGGCCCAGGACACAACCCATTGATTCCTCGAGCACAGTCATGTACATGAAGAGAGGTCTTCCAAGCACATGAGGGATTAATATCGGAGGCTCCTGGAGGTACCCTTTGATCTTCTCGAACGTTGATTAGAAGTTCTCATTCCACACAACCGCTTTATCTTTTCGTAACAACTTAAAGATTGGCGTGCAGGTAGGAGTCAAGTTGGAGATGAATCTAGAGATATAATTTAGTCTGCCGAGGAACCCTATGACCTGTTTCTCTATTTGTGGCGCATGATTTCTTGGATGGCTCGTACCTTGTCGGGATCTACTTCGATTCCATGTTGACTGACGATGAAGCCAAGTAGTTTGCCGGACCTAACACTGAAGGTACATTTGGCAGGATTTAGCCTCAATTGGTATCTTCTAAGTCTTTTGAATAACTTCAGCAGATGATCAAGGTGATCTTCTTTGCTCTGAGACTTGGCGATCATGTCATCGATATAGACTTCAATTTCCTAGTGCATCATGTCATGAAATAATGCCACAATGGCTCGTTGATATGTGGCCCCTGCATTCTTCAGATCAAAAGGCATGACCTTATAACAATAAGTGCCCCAGGGTGTGATGAAGGTTGTCCTCTCCATGTCAGCCGGGTCCATTTTTATCTGATTGTAGCCGGAGAAACCATCCATGAATGAAAACACTGTAAAGTTGGCTGTAATATCTACCAAAATATCGATATGTGGCAGAGGGAAATCGTCCTTTGAACTGGCTTTGTTCAGGTCCCTGTAGTCTATGCACATTCTAACATTGCTATCCTTTTTAGGTATGGGTACAATGTTGGCCACCCATTTTGGGTATTTGGATACTGCTAAGAAACCTGCATCGACTTGCTTCTTGACCTCATCTCTGATTTTGAGAGCCATGTCGGGTTTGGATCTTTGAAGCTTTTTCTTAATCGGAGGACACTTAGGTTTAAGAGGGAGCTTGTGCATTACAATGTCAGTATCCAACCCGGGCATATCTTGGTAGGACCAAGCAAATACGTCTGAATACTCCTTGAGAAGAGTTACCAGTCTGTCTTTAACCTCTGCCCCTAATAATGCCCCAATTTGGACCTCTTTTATTTCTTCTTCAGAGCCCAAGTTGATGACGTCAATCTGCTCTTTGTAGGGTTGAAGATAAGTATCCTCGTACTCAGTCATTTTTATCAGCTCTTCAGGGACTTCAGAATCTTCATCACTCTCATTTTTGACTTGGAATACCAGTGAACCAAAGTCAGAAAGGACCGGATGATCATCGGATTTGGCGGGTGATAGAGGTTCTCTGCATGTGTTGAATGGGCTTAAAATGAGCAAACACACACACAAGAAGATGCAGATGATGAGTTCTTTTTATGGTTTTCAAAGAGATTGACATTTTTCGTTTTTTACAAAAAAGTGAAAATAATAAAAATGCAATGAACAACAAAAAATGGAGTTTAACAAAACACTCATTCATTAACTGATCTTTTAATTGCAAAAAGTGTGACCTATACAAAATGATCCACTAGCCCCGGGCACGACCATGGATTGAAAACAAAGAAAATGCTAACAAGTAAAATAAACAAATTACTCGAAGAGTGGCAACATGACGGGAATTTCTATGGCCTCTCAGTTGCTCAGAACGGCTTCACCTCGGAACACCAGGTCATCTATGCATTTTTCTTCACTGTCTTCTTTGATAGTGTTTATTTGAACGCCACCACTCACGAAGATTTCCTTCAGAGTCTTCAAGCGCTTGCCGTCAGCTTCTGATTCTTCACCCAAAGTTGGTTTGTAACACAACCCTTGTTGGTCGTTCTTCGCTCGAGCATTGACTTCAATTATCTCCCCCAACCTTGTGGAAGTCCTTCTCTTATGGCGTTTTTAATATTCTGGACGGAGGCAAAAGCTGGACCACATGTAATGGCAGCGTCCTCAACCAACACAAAATGTGCAATATCCAATGCTTGGAAAGATGTTTCCAATGCATCTTCATGGGCTTCAATATATCGGAAAGAGGATAAGTTGCTCACCATCAAATCCTGTTCACCGTGAACCATGACCAACTGCTCCTTAGTAATGAATTTCATCTTTTGGTGCAATATGGATGTAACAGCGCCTGATGCATGTATCCACGGCCTTCCTAGAAGACAACTATATGTCGGGTTTATGTCCATTACTTAGAAGGTGATTTTGAAGACTTGGGGCCCTACCATGATTGGTAAATCAACTTCTCCTATTACTGTCCTTCTCGATCCATCAAAAGCCTTCACAATTAAAGATGTGGGTCTCATCTCGGCTCCTTTGTATGCCAACTTTGCTAATGTTCTTTTGGGAATTACATTGAGCGTTGATCCTGTGACGACAAGCACTTGGGCGAGTGTATCTTCTTCACATTTGACAGACACGTGAAAGGCACAATTGTGCTAGCGACCCTTAGTGGTCAAGTCACTCTTTTCAAAGCTCAGTGTGTTGCAGGCTGTGATGTTTGCAACGACGGAGTCAAATTGCCCCACAATGATGTCCTTCGTCACATGGGCTTGCGTGAGTATTTTCAACAAGGCTTGTCGATGGGCGGGAGAGCTTAAAAGTAATGACATAATCGAGATTTTGGATGGTGTCTGGTTGAGTTGGTCTATCACCCGGTGATCGCTTCGACGAATTATCCTCAGAAACTCTTCTTCATCCTCCTTGGGGATTTATTTTCCTTTAACGGAGGGCTACTTGGAGATAACTTCCTTAGGAGTAGCTTCGTTAGGAATAGCAACGGTTTTTTTTAGAATAGTGGCAGTCGCTTGAGGAATAGTAAAATTTGTCCTGGGCTGATATACTTGACCACTGCGGGTCATTTTGCTTGCCCCGATGATGTTCGTCACATCCTCCTGTTTTCTTCCATCCTTCATGTCGTACCAAGAATAGTCGTACTTCCATGATATAGCTTTCGAATTAGGACCTAGTCCCCTCGGATCGAATCTTTGTTTCGGTTGGCCCGCAGCTAGCGCAAGGCTGTTGTGAAATACCGGCTTGACAGTAGCAGGAGAAGCAGACTTGAACACTGGCTTCTTTTCAGATTTCTTAGGTAAATGGAATATTGGCTCAATTACTGAGACGTCTTCTTTCTTCTTCTTTCCACATACATGTAGCAAGCCTTCGTCAACCATTGACTGAATGTCTCTCTGTACCCGATTACAACCTTGATGATCAGTCCCGCCTTTATCAGTTTTTTATGTAACTCCGCCAAAGGAGCTTTGACTTCAGACACTTTGGAAATCAATCTCTGGTATGAGTCCTCCTCTATAGCATGGACACCACTGTGGTTAGGAAAAGGACGACTTTACAGGTTAGGCTGATTGTCCTCGAAGGAGAGTACTTTCTTCTCAATCAATTCTCGCATAATATGTTTGAGTGCGATTTAACCTTCAAAGTCATGTCCCACAGTGTTTTCATGGAATGCGCATCGTGAATTTGGGTTGTAATAATATGGTAACGAAGTTGGAGGAGGGCCCAACTTCCTAGTCTGAATTAGGCCTTGTTGGACCATCAAAGGGACAAATCAGTGTAGCTCATGGGGGTAGGCCGAATCCCTGGTCTTCTGTTTTGAAAAGCAGGCCTCAGAGCTAGTTCCCTTTGTTGTGGCCGTACTTGCTGATTATAGCTTTGTTGATAAGTATTGGGCGCCGGTGGCTGGAAATTTTGTGGGTTCGGCCGGGGTTGAAACATCGGCGTGACTACAACTACATATTGTTGGCACTGATAATTCTGCTGCAGTTGTAGACGAGGTAACCGTTGATTTTGCGGGTGGCTTCTTTTGTGCTGAACCCTCTCATCGTACATTATGTCGTTGGTTTCTCCTTCCTTATTCTTGTGGAAGTTTCCTGATGGCTTTTTCATTATGTTGGTACTGGATGAACTTGTCACCTTGCCATTTTTCAGCCCTGCTTCCACTTTTACGCCAATGGCCACGATATCAGCAAAGTTGGTCGTGATGCTGCTAATTATTCTCTCATAGAATTCGGGTATGACAGTACCCACGAACCAGTCAGCCAATTCCTTTTCGGTTAGGGGAGGTGTTAGAACACAGGTTGGTTCTTAATAATATCTCTATGTTTTGATGATAACTATTATGAAATTTTGTAATTAAGAATTATATACTCTAAAATTTGCTTGAGAGTGTTTGCTGCAGATATCAAAATAATTATCACTCCAGAAGCAAATCAGAACTGAACATAAGAAATATGCTAGGCTCTGAAACGTCAGATGCATCCATTAGAAGATTCTGAATGCTGCCAACAGAAGATCCTGAGCGTAGCCTCCAGAAGGATCTGAAGCAGAAGCTCCAGAAGAATCTGAAGCAAGTTAGAAGCATCTGAACCAAAGAAGAATTTTGTATGAAGAGTTTTCAAAGCATAGTTACTACAGAAGATTCTGAAAGTACTAAAGCTGCCAGTACTGAGGATCTGACTCAAATATGCTCTGAACTAACACACGCTAAAAGCACACCTGCTGCAGAAGACTCTGATTCAGCAAAACTTTGATCAACATCAGAAGGCTCTAATCAAGTTAGAATCTGATGAATCTTGCTGAAATTTGAAGAAGAAGAATTCAAAGATTATGTCCGTTGGAATAATCCAAACGACTTTTTCCTTATTTATGCTAGACACAAGAACACAGACAAAAAGGATTTCTCTGTGCTTTCTTCTTATAGGAAAGGTCACTTGATGTGAAGACAAAAAGGCTCGGACCTTTTGGGACACTCTTCTCAACATGAAGTTCTCTTGGATCAAGCTGCCTATAAAAGCAAGTCTTCACCCATCTTCTTCAGTTGACGTTTTTACCTGAAAAGAAATCATATTCAAAGCTCTCATACTATTCACATTCTTTCTAGAATTAATTTCTTTGTTCTTAATATTAAGTGAAAAATCACAGTTGTGATAAAGCTTTTTAGAAGCAATTTAAACACTTGTATTTGTTATTACATTTGATTGTAAGAAAACCTTAAGAAGATCCAGTTAGGATCAATAGTTCTTGAGAAGACTTTGAACAGTTGTTCTTAGTGCTTACTATTGTAATCAGTTGATTAAATAGTGGATTAAGTCCTTGTTTGAGAAAGGCAAATCACTCTAGGAAGGATGGACTGGAGTAGTTGAGTTCAACGAACCAGGATAAAAATACTTGAGTTTTTATTTCTAAGTTTTTATCTTCATACTTATTCAACCCCCCTTCTAAGTATTTTCTCACCTTCAGTTGGCATCAGAGCTCCGGTTCTGTGTGTGCTACCACTTCACAGTGACAGTAAAGATCCAGTGAGAAAAACTTTGATATATATTTGGTTGTTACTATGGCTGATAATACTATGTCTAACGTTAGCAACAAATATGAAGAAAGGGACAGAATCAGCACTAAACCCCCTATGTTTGATGGGGAGAAATTTGATTATTGGAAAGACTGGATTGAAAGTTTTTTCCTTGGATATGATGCTGATTTATGGGATCTGGTCATAGATGGATATGTTCATCCCACTGATGGGAATGGCAAGAAAATAGACAGGAAATCTATGACAGATGCTCAGAAGAAGGAATTTAGAAATCACCACAAGGCCAGAACAATATTGTTGAATGCAATATCTCACACTGAGTATGAAAAAATTACAAATAGGGAAACTGCATTTGACATGTTTGAATCCTTAAAGATGACTCATGAGGGAAACTCTCAAGTCAAGGAAACAAAGGCTCTGGCTCTGCTTCAGAAGTATGAAGCCTTCAAGATGGAAGACTCTGAATCTGTTGAAGCTATGTTCTCCAGATTTCAAATGCTTACAGCTAGACTAAAGGTTCTGGATAAAGGATACTCTATTGCTGATCATGTGAAAAAGATCATCAGAAGCTTACCTACCAGATGGAGACCTATGGTGACTGCGCTGAAAATGGCTAAAGATCTGAACAAGATCTCCTTGGAGGAACTAATTAGTTCACTAAGAAGTCATGAAATTGAACTTGAGGAAGATGAACCTCAAAAGAAAGGTAAATCTGTTGCTTTAAAATCTAATAAATCTGCTAAAGCATTGCAGGTAATAGAGGAAAGCTCTGAAGAATCCTCATCTGAAGATGAAGATGAACTATCCATGTTGTCTAGAAGAATAAACAAACTCTGGAAGCACAAAGGAAGGAAGTTCAGAAACTTCAGGAAACCTGACCAAAGAAAAGAATCTTCTGGACATAGAAGATCTGGCAAAAAGGAGGTTGTCTGTTATGAATGTAAAGAACCTGGGCATTACAAAAATGAATGTCCAAAGGTGCTGAAAGACAAGCCTAAAAGAAAATCTGATAAGAAGAAAAAGGTTCTAATGGCCACCTGGGATGATTCAGATACATCTGAATCTGAATCTGAGTCAGAAGAGGAATGTGCAAATGTAGCTTTGATGGCAAACATAGAAGATCAGGAGGAAGGAACTTCAGGATCTGAATCTGACTCTGAATCTAACTCTGACGCTGAAGAGGTAATGTCTAAACTCACTAAATAAGAACTTATCAAAGTGTTATCAGAAGTTCTGAAGAGCTATAACAATATTAAGCTCAAATACAAGAAGCGTCAAAGCAATCTTGTATCTGAGAATAATATTCTCAAATCAGAAGTAGCTGAGCTAAATGAAAAGAACTCAAAATTGAAAAATGATTCTGAATTAGCTCAACAAAACTCTGATTCTGAAACTGAATCTGAATGTAAAAATATTTTGGAAAAATATGATTATAGCTTTCAGAAGTTTCTTGCTAAAAGCATAGACAGAAGCAAAATGGCTTCTATGATCTATGGAGTTAGCAGAAATAACAGAAAAGGAATTGGATATGAATCTTCCTCTGGAAAGGATTTAAATCCAAAACCTGTTGATAAAATTATCATAAAAAAGACTCCTTTATATTCCCACTTTAAATTTGGTCACTTGAATGATATTGAACAAACACGTTCTGAAAAGAATATTCATGTGTTTAAATCTAAGGCTAGTCAGAATAAATCTTATGTTGAAAAACAGAAGTTTAGACAAACCTTCAGAACAACTAACCCTAAAGGACCCAAGAAGATCTGGGTACCTAAAAGTAAAATAATTCCTTTTGCAGATGTTCTTAGCAGCAAGGTCAGGACGCCAATCATGGTACCTGGAATCTAGATGCTCGCGACACATGACAGGAGAAAGGTCTATGTTCCAAAGTCTGGAGCTTAGATTTGGAGGTGATGTGAAATTTGGAGGGAATCAGAAGGGCAAGATCATTGGATCTGGCACCATTGGAAATGGTAAACTTCCCTCTATTACTAATGTTTTACTTGTTGAAGGGTTAAAGCATAACTTATTGTCCATAAGTCAATTAAGTGACAATGGTTATGATATTACCTTTAATAAAAAATGTTGTAAAGCTATTAATCAAAAGGATGGCTCTATCCTATTTAGTGGTAAGAGGAAAAACAACATTTATAAAATAAATCTTTCAGAACTTAAAGTTCAAAATGTTAAATGCCTCTTGTCTGTTAATGAAGAGCAATGGGTCTGGCACAGAAGATTGGGGCATATTAATATGAGACGTATATCTCAGATTAATAAACTTAATCTTGTCAGAGGACTTCCTAATCTGAAGTTCACCTCAGATGCTCTTTGTGAAGCATGCCAAAAAGGGAAGTTTTCAAAATCATCTTTTAAATCAAAAAAATGTTGTTTCTACTTCCAGACCACTATAATTACTTCATATTGATCTGTTTGGACCATTGAAAACTGCATCCATCAGAGGCAAGAAGTATGGATTAGTCATTGTTGATGACTATAGTAGATGGACATGGGTAAAGTTCTTAAAACACAAGGATGAGTCACATTCTGCGTTCTTTGACTTCTGCAAACAAGTCCAGAATGAAAAAGATTTCAAAATTATAAAAGTCAGAAGTGATCATGGTGGTGAATTTGAAAATAAATATTTTGAAAAATATTTTAATGAAAATGGCATTGCTCATGATTTTTCCTGTCCTAGAACTCCACAACAAAATGGGGTTGTAGAGAGGAAAAACAGAACTCTGCAAGAAATGGCCAGAACCATGATCAATGAGACTAATCTGGCAAAACACTTTTGGGCAGAAGCAATCAACACAGCCTGTTACATTCAGAACAGAGTGTTTGTAAGACCTTTTCTGGAGAAGACTCCATATGAACTGTGGAAGAACAGAAAGCCCAACATTTCATATTTTCATCCTTTTGGATGTATTTGCTACAAGTTAAATACTAAATAAAATCTGAACAAGTTTGATTCCAAAGCACAGAAGTGTTTCATGCTTGGATATTCTGAACGCTCTAAAGGCTACAGAGTATACAACACTGAGACACAGATTGTGGAAGAATCTATTCATGTTAGATTTGATGATAAGCTTGGCAGTAAACAGCCAAAACAGTCTGAAAACTCTGCAGATAGAGAAGTAGTTTTCACAGACTCTGAAGGCGCAGAGGCAGACAAAGCTCAAGTGAAGGAACCAAAAGCAATGCCAGATGCCATTCCTTTAACTTCTCAGATGAACAATTTAAACATTTCTGAAGAGTCAACTATTAGAGGATCAGCTTCCAGAATCAAAGCTTCTCATCCAGAGAATGTTATTATTGGAAAGAAGGATGATCCTATCAGAACAAGATCCTTTCTAAGATCATCTGAAGCATCATTATTTGGACTGGTGTCAGAAATTGAACCAACTTCTGTAGATGAAGCTCTGCAAGACAATGATTGGATTATTTCCATGCAAGAAGAGTTAAATCAATTCACCAGAAATGATGTGTGGGATTTAGTTCAAAGACCATAAGGATTCAATATAATTGGAACTAAATGGGTCTTCAGAAATAAGCTTAATGAGAAAGGAGAAGTTGAAAGAAATAAGGCAAGGCTTGTTGCTCAAGGGTACAGTCAACTAGAAGGTATTGATTAGACTGAAACTTATGCTCCAGTGGCAAGGTTAGAATCTATACGCCTTCTTATTTCATTTGCTGCACAAAATAACATCACTCTGTATCAGATGGATGTTAAAAGTGCCTTTCTAAATGGTATTATAGAAGAAGAAGTTTATGTCCACCAGCCTCCTGGTTTTGAGAGTGAAAAATTTCCAGATCATGTTTTCAAACTAAAGAAATCTCTGTATGGTTTAAAATAAGCTCCTAGAGCTTGGTATGAGAGATTGAGAAATTTTCTTTTAGAGAAAAATTTCATCAGAGGCAAAGTGGACACAACACTCTTTTGTAAATCATTTAAGAAAGATCCTCTAATTTGTCAAATTTATGTGGATGATATAATATTTGGATCTACCAATACTATGCTGGGAAAGGAGTTTGCTAAATGTATGCAGGCAGAATTTGAAATAAGCATGATGGGAGAACTGAGATTCTTTCTAGGAATTCAAGTCAACCAAACTCCAGAGTGCACTTACATACATCAGACCAAATATGTTAAAGAACTTCTGAAGAAATTTAACATGACTGATAGTAAGCTGGCAAAGACTCCCATGCATCCAACTAGCTCACTAGGCAAGGAAGAGGTAAGTAAGAAAGTAGATTAGAAACTCTACAGAGGTATGATAGGATCTCTTCTTTACTTAACTGCTTCTAGACCTGACATATTGTTCAGTGTATGCTTGTGTGCTAGATTCCAATCAGATCCTAGAGAATCACACTTGACAGCTGTCAAGAGGATTCTAAGGTATCTGAAAGGTACTTCTAATGTGGGTTTGTGTTACAGAAAATATGATGATTTCAAATTAGTTGGATTATGTGATGCTGACTACGCTGGAGACAGAGTAGAAAGAAAAAGTACTTCTGGAAGTTGTCAATTTCTAGGAAGAAATCTAATCCCTTAGTACAGCAAGAAGCAACCCACAATTTCATTATCAACCACAGAGGCAGAATATATTGCTGCTACTGGATGTAGCACGCAGATGCTCTGAATGAAAAGTCAGCTAGAAGATTATCAGATATTTGAAAGTAACATTTCTATTTTCTGTGATAATACTTCTGCTATATGCTTGTCTAAAAACCCCATTTTACACTCTAAGGCAAAACATATAGAAATTAAGCATCATTTCATCAGAGACTATGTTCAGAAGGGAATCATAAATTTAGCCTTTGCTGATACAGATCATCAATGGGCAGATATTTTCACAAAACCCCTTGTTGAAGATAGATTCAAATTTATTCTGAAAAATATTGGTATGGATTTTTGTCCAGAATGATATTTGTCAGAAGCAAATTTTACAGATGCAAAAATGCCTAATGCTCTGAAGTATTTCTTCTGATTACTTATTCATTTTCTTTAATTATTTATTTGTGAAACTCTGAACTAACAATCCTCAGAGGATCTGAACGTTGGTTAACGTTTCATTTCTCAAGAGAATTCAGAAGCACATGCAAGCAAACACGTGTCACTCTGAATCTGCAAAGGTGGCGTGTACACTACTGAAGAGACGTTTGAGGTGAAGTTTGAATAGTGAAAATCTTGATTTTCCCCCCAAATTGTCAGAATCAATAAATGCTTGAAATGATTTTTATTCTTTTTCATTAAATTCTTTGTGTGAACGTGCTTTTATCTGACTGTTTGTATGCCTATGTGTTTAGTATAAATATCACACTTCTCACCACATTCACACTTTTCACATCTCAATCGTTTATGCATTTCTGTCTTCTCTTCTCTCTTCACAAAAACCCTAAGCGTTTGACAAACTCATCTTCAATGGCAACTTCATCATCCACTGCTGCACAATTTCAATCAACCATGGATGCAGTTACTTCTGCAAATATGGGTGTGACTCCATTTACGACACCTAAGAGAACTTTGTTAACATCTGTTGACAAACTGGAGGTTCTCTGTGAATCAATGGTGGAATTTGATTCAGCGGCTGAGAATGGGTTTGAGTTTCGCTCCATTATAGATGCTCAAGGATGGGTGAAATACTTTGATAGACTTTTTGGACCAGTTTACCCTCTTATAGTGAAAGAATTCTGGATCCATGCTGCTGTATACCCTAAGTTCATTTTATCTTCTGCTCTGGGAAAAGAGATAATCATCATAGAAGATCTGATCAGGAAACTCATTGGATATGAGGAAACAGATGGAGTATCTCACTTGCCAGCTGGGCGTGTAGATATGGATGAAGTATATGAGGAAGTGATGACTGCTGGACAAGCTTCTAATAAGTTCAAAGATCTGAAGCCTGACTACAAGATTTGGGCTAAGATTTTCATGGGATGCATTCATCACAGAAAGTCTACAAACTCTCCAGACTATGTAAACAATGAACAACTCTACTTTATGTATTGCTTAAGTCAGAGCACCAAGGTAGATCTTCCCTATATTCTGTTTATGCACTTATGGAATCATATAAATGCCTCTAGAGAATATGTGAAAGAAAAAGGTCAGAAGATTAGAACTTGGATTCCTTTTGGAAGGTTAATTTCAGATCTTCTAACAGAAAATGGACTGGTGACTTCTCTATATGCTGCTGGAGTCACAGATGAACTAGAATTCATTCTTGGAAAGCCTCTGAATGCCAAAAGTCTTCAGAGACTAAAAATAGTAGAAGAACTTACAACAACACCCAAGAAGCTGAATATCACTGAACTTAGTCAGAAGAGAATCCCTGTAGAGGACTACCCTCTATTCTTTGCTGAAGAACCCAGAGAAATTATAGTGAGTTATATTGATGCTTGCAAGGCAGATGGAACGCCTATTCTTGCAGATATTATAAAAAGAGCAAGGGAACCATTGCCTGTTGTAGAAGAAGAGACTCCAAGAAAGAGAATTCAATCAGAAGCAGAAGCTGCACCTGTTCAGAAGAAGCCCAAGGTTGCTGAGAAGCCTCAGAAGCTGGTCAAAAGGAAAGCATCTGAAGACACTCCTTCTGTTCCAGCTAAACGTATCAAGATTAAAGGTAACAAATCTTCTGTATCTTCTGTAAATAATACTGTTGTAAATGATTCAACAATTAAGTCTATTCCAAAACCACCTTCTATCCAAAAACAATCTGTTACTGCTCCTCCTCATGTATCTGTTCCATCCCCACAAAAATCATCTAATCCTGCTTCCATCTCACCTATCAAACGCTCTACTACAAAATCATCTGTACCAAAACCAACAACAACAAAACCACAAAATCAGACTCCACACCCAGAAATACCAACAAAACTATCTGCACCACAAAAACCACCATCAGAACAACAACCAGAAAAACCATCTGAACTACACAAAGAAAAACCATCTGAACAACAAAAACAACCACAAGAAAAACAATCTGAACCACAAACACAACAACAAGAAAAACAACCAGAAAAACCATCATCAATCACATCTGAACCCATTGCATCTGTTCCAGTTACCTCTGAACCAATAAAAGTTACATCTGATCCACCCACATCAGAACCACCTTCATCTGAACCCCCATCAAAACCTTCTGAAAATCCTTCAGAATCAACCAATCCATCTGGAACCAATATCCCTGAGACAGAGGTTCTTGATGTTACACCTCTCAAAACTGTCTTTCAAGTATCCTCTACCTCTTGCACACCAACCACATCATCCAATTCCTCAGAATCTGATATTCACCCAGATTTTCTGATATCCCCCTCTCACAGAGATTCTGAGGTAAACCAACCAGAACCCCCTGTATCTTCTGAAGTTATTATTCCAGATCCTATTCCAACATCTAAACCATCTTCTGAAATCACCATTCCCAATCCTACACCCAAGGCAAGCACATCTAAGTCTGTACCTTCTGCCTCTCTTAAATTGTTTTCATCACACCTTCACAAACTTCCCCATGGGTTAAAAATAAAAGATTTTTATGACAGATTTGAACCATCTGAAACCATCACTCCTCTCAAACTCAAACTCACCATCATCCTACCATCCGTGCTTCAATCCTACATTAAATCAATGTCAGTTGTACCTTTATCAGATCCAAAACCATACTCTGTTATATCTGCTAAAACTGATATACCTGCTTCATCTGACAAACCTGTTGCTTCTGATAAACCTGCTAAATCTGCTTTCCAACCTTACTCTAATAAACCCTTTGATGTGGTTTCCTATCACACCAAAGCAAAACCAAATCTGTTGAATGCCTTAAACAAATCAAAACTTGACAAATCCCCTGAAATTCCTTTCATACCTTACTACCCTCCTCCTCTGATCTCCATTCACAAATCCATATTTCCACCTACTCCTCAACCAAAGCCAATAACCTTGGAAACTCTGTTACACCCCAGACCTAGACTAAATGTTGATCATTTATTTACATGTTTTTTTGCAAGAAATACAGAAGTATTTAGGTATTGTACAAAGGAAGTGTTCAGCAACAATGGATGCAAAGGAATCTGATGTCATTTGGAATGGCTTCATAAACAGATTCAACACAATAGCATCAAATTTGAAGAACATATGTTCTGATGATGCGAAGCTCAGATTTGCTGAAGCTGCTAGAAGTCTGTTCTGGACTGTTAAGAGATCTGGACCACTGCTTCTTACAGATGCTCCTTCATCATCAGAAGAGAATACTGAATCTGCATCTGAAGACAACCCTCTGGCCATGACTCTGATAGAACATCCTTCTGGCTCTACTGCTCCAAGCTCTAAAGCCCCTATGGAAATTGACTCTGTTCAAGCTTCAGAAACTGTTCCACCTTCTTCATCTGAGATTAAGAAAGAACATCCAAATCTTGAGGATAAGATTGCAGTTCTGGAAGCTGGTCAATCAGAAATCAAGTCATGGATGGCTAAATAAGATAAGAAGTCTGAAGACATGACTCAGTGGATGTCCCAACAGGATCAGAAGAATGAAACAATGGCTAAGTAGATGTCAAAACAAGAACAATCCTCTTCTGAGATCACGGATCTGTTGAAGATGCTTTTGTCAAAACACTCTTAGTTTATTTTTTCTCATTCTGATGTTTGCATCTGATGTTTGCTTATGTATTTTGAATATCTTCTGATGTGTGTACTCTTGCTCTGAATTGAATGTATGTTTCAAAGTTTTCTCCACTTGATTTATCTCATTTACTGTTTCCTTTTATCTGTCTTTTCAAAGTTATTACTTTTTGCTTATGACAAAAAAGGGGGAGAAAATATAGATCTGAACTGTTTAATTAAACTTCACCAGAATGAAACTTCATACTTATCTATTTTATCTAACATTAAATCTGAGTATTTCAGAACATTTGATAAGTACACTATGTAAAAGAATCTCTGAGAGTCTCAGATCATTTGACAATTATCAAACTCTGACTCTGAAATTTGCAAGACACTCTGACTCTCAAATGTTAAAGAACAATCAAGCTCTAACTCTGAAAAATACTCAAAACAAAAGGGAAGTTTCTATTCCTTATTTGTATTTAATTTAGGGGGAGATTCATCATCTCAGGGGGAGTTATAATTATTCAATTTTCAATTAAACCAAATTTCTGATGTTTTTGTCATCATCAAAAAGGGGGAGATTGTTAGAACACAGATTGGTTCTTAATAATATCTCTATGTTTTGATGATAACTATTATGAAATTTTTTAATTAAGAATTATATACTCTAAAATTTGCTTGAAAGTGTTTGCTGCAGATATCAAAATAATTATCACTCTAGAAGCAAATCAGAACTGAACATAAGAAATATGCTAGGCTCTGAAACGTCAGATGCATCCATTGGAAGATTCTGAATGCTGCCAACAGAAGATCCTGAGCGTAGCCTCCAGAAGGATCTGAAGCAGAAGCTCCAGAAGAATCTGAAGCAAGCAGAAGCATCTGAACCAAAGAAGAATTCAGTATGAAGAGTTTTAAAAGCATAGTTACTACAGAAGATCCTGAAAGTATTAAAGCTGCCAGTACTGAGGATCTGACTCAAATATGCTCTGAACTTACACACGCTAAAAGCACACCTGCTGCAGAAGACTCTGATTCAGCAAAACTCTAATCAACATCAGAAGGCTCTGATCAAATTAGACTCTGATGAATCTTGCTGAAATTTGAAGAAGAAGAATTCAAAGATTATGTCTGTTGGAATAATCCAAACGACTCTTTCCTTATTTATGCTAGACACAAGAACACAGACAAAAAGGATTTCTCTGTGCTTTCTTCTTCTAGGAAAGGTCACTTGATGTGAAAACAAAAAGGCTCAGACCTTTTGGGACACTCTTCTCAACATGAAGTTCTCTTGGATCAAGCTGCCTATAAAAGCAAGTCTTCACCCATCTTCTTTAGTTGACGTTTTTACCTAAAAAGAAATCATATTCAAATCTCTCATACTATTCACATTCTTTCTAGAATTAATTTCTTTGTTCTTAATATTAAGTGAAAAATCACAGTTGTGATAAAGCTTTTTAGAAGCAATTTAAACACTTGTATTTGTTATTACATTTGATTGTAAGAAAACCTTAAGAAGATCCAGTTAGGATCAGTAGTTCTTGAGAAGACTTTGAACAGTTGTTCTTAGTGCTTACTATTGTAATCAGTTGATTAAATAGTGGATTAAGTCCTTGTTTGAGAAAGGCAAATCACTCTAGGAAGGATGGACTGGAGTAGTTGAGTTCAACGAACCAGGATAAAAATACTTGAGTTTTTATTTCTAAGTTTTTATCTTCATACTTATTCAACCCCCCTTCTAAGTATTTTCTCACCTTCAGGAGGTTCCACCTGAGCGGCGGTCCCTCGCCATATTTGCGCGTTTTCTTTAAAGGATTCTGAACTCTTTTGAGTAATGCTAAGCAGCTGCACCGATCAGGTGCGAGATCCATGTTATATTTGTACTGCTGAATGAATGCATCTGACAGATCCTGGAAGCAGTGGATTTTAGATTGATCCAAGCTTAAGTACCACTTAACAGATGCGCCTTTGAGACTATCTTGAAAGCAATGTATCAACAGTTTTTTGTTCTCAATGTGTGGTGCCTTAAGTTGGCAGTACATAATTAGGTGAACCTTAAACCAGGTTGCTCCTTCGTACTTTTTGAACGTAGGCATTACAAATTTGGGAGGAAATACCAAGCCCGAGACTAAGCACATGTCTTTAGTATCAGACCCAAAGACATTGTTCCCTTCTATATCCCTAATTCTTCTGCCATTACGTCCATTTTGACCCGCAGTTTCTCATGCTTCTCATCTTCAGTTTCGGACCCGTCGGGTACGTCGAATATTGGTTGATGGTTGTTGAAGACTGGTTGAACCTGTGCCTGAGCACCAGCCTGAGTGTAAATGAGATTGTGAAAATCCACCATTAGGGGAACACTTTGTGGGTTTGAATATGGCTGATGATTGAATGGTTAAGCATCACTGTATGGAGGGATGAAATCTCTAGCAATTCTGAGAGGATGTTCTGCTATTGAAGTTACTAATTGAGGAGGATTTGCTATCATCGTGTTGATTTCAGACACTGTCGCTACTGCGAAAATCGGCGCCGGCTATGACAGAAGAGTCGCCACCGTGCGTTATTTATCCCACAAGAGGGAAAGGAAACGCTCAGAGTAAACCTAACGCAAAGAGGGAAAGGAATGGTCATCACAACCAAATCCTGGATTCGGGAGTCGGTTACGCAAGGGGAAGGTATTAGCACCCCTCACGTCCGTCGTAATCGACGGGATCCACGCTTGTTTTCTATCTAAGGGTGTGTTATTCTATCTACTCTACATGTCTGGGTTAAAAAGAAAAGAAAATGACTCGGCAAAGTATCGCACTTTATGCCTACGTATTCCCGTCTGAAACGAGAAATCAAAGTCAACGTAGTTCGCCTACCTACGGGAAAAGAGGGGAAGGTTGCTCGCTAGGATATGGCATCCTATGCCTACTTACTTTCATACAGCATGAAAGATCAGAGCAAACGTAGTTCGGGCTACGAAAGACACAAGCTTGTCTGGATGTTTTTTATTACCGTATGAAAGGGTTTTTCTTGATTAAGAGTCCAAGCGGACAAAAATGACACTTTGATGTTTGTTTTGGATCTTTTACGAAAGAAGTGTTTTTAGTTTGTTTGCAATCTCTGACGCACTAGAGACTATGATTAGAGAGTGACTACGCTGCATGTCACCCTAAGGGTACCATACTAAGCAGTCAGATTACTGAAGAGTGACCCTCCAGCAACCTTTTCTCAAATAGCTGAAGCCTCGTAGCGTACAACACGCATTATCCTTATTACGGTGTTTTTGAATTATTTTGAGATAAGAAGAGAAAGACCCTAACACTATGGTTGCAAGGGAAACTAACCTAATGTTGTCATGCATGGATAAGAATCCTAATGTCTGTCATAATTCCCTCCTGCACAGAGGAAATCAGAGATCCTAGGGGATAAACAGAAAAGAAAACAAGCAAATACAGTAAAATGCATGCAATGCAGCAATATAAGAGAGGCAAGAGAGAAAACAATAGGCAAGAGGAGACAAGCTCCACCTCAAGCCTAGGGGTAAGCTACACAAGCCAGCAAACAATACAGAAAACAAAAGCCCCAGCAGAGAAGGCAGCCCAAGCAGCAGCACCAAACTCTTACAGCCAACAGCAGCTCTGACAACAACAGATGATTAACCAGCAAAAAGTTGACAGCAACAACCTTCAAATTCAAGCTCCAATTAAATTTCAATCTTCAATAGACATTAACTTCATCAAGTTACCAGCTTAAGCAAGCTCAAACCCCATCCAGTAAACAACTTCAACTAGCTCCTAACTTCAACAAGCTCCTAGCTTCAACAAGCAAGCAAAACCCTAGCTTCAACAAGCTACTGACTCCATCCTCACCGAGCTTCAACAAGCACAAAACTCTCTCTTTACCAAGCTTCAACAAGCACCTCCAAGGGAGAATCATTCAACAAGATCAAGTTAGAATGTTAAGAAGCTCAATGACAACCAAGGGAAGTCACTGAGAACTTAACATTATGAGGGACTGGCATCCTCAAAGTTCTACTTTCAAAGCATGCCATTCATCCCTCCTAAGGAGAGATGTGACTTCTCTAAAAGGACTTTATGTCATTGAATTGAATGGAGATGAACAATATACTCCATGTTTGAAGAAACAAGTAGAACTACTCTGATGCTCTTCCTAAAACCCTAGATTCCCTAAGCTCCTGACAAGCATCCACAAGATGAGAGAATCTTCATATCCAAGCTTCTTCAAGCTGTCCAAAGCACCTTAAAGTGGTCTTCATGATCATCCAAGCTCAAAATCAACACCACCCTAGTCTAAAGGGGACTACTGAATCAGACTAGTCAAATTATTTCAACAGAAACACCTAGAAGTTAGTTCTAAAACCAATTCTAATTAAAATACCAAACATGATTGTAAAATCCTACAAAAATTACTAAGGGTTCATAAGCCTCTTAATAATCTCTCATACAAAAACCAGGGGGTTAACCATTCATTTGGACCTAAAACTATGCCCTACACCTAAAGGTACCAACTTAAAACCCTAATTCTAAACCACCTAAAGTTCAATGTTCAAACTAGCCTAAAATTATCTCAAAAAAATATGAGAAAATTACTATGGGTACATGCATTTCTAAACTATCTAGCCCAAAAGGAATCAACTCAAAATTCATCACCAATCATTCACAATAAAATCAGCAAAATGGCATACCAAACAAATTGAAAATAAAACCAATTAAAATGCAAAAAATGCAAATAAAATAAAAAATTCATGAATTAAACATTTTTCAATCCTATTAAATTCTACATTTTTTAAGGAGTTAGGGGAAAAAACTAGCTTAAAAATGTTTATTTTTCTATTCATAGTGAATTAATTTATAAACTATGTGAAAAATATGAAAATAAAAGAAAAAGAAAGAAAATGAATAAAGTGGCGTGTCAATAGCAATTAAAACCAGTTGAAATCCACACCTGGGCCCAAGAGGGGGTGTCAATAGTGCGCATGAAATAAGCCCAAACCAATATTAAAACCACTCAGAAATTAAAAGGGAAATTGGAAAAAACGTGTGGCAAATAGCGAGTAATTCATGTTGTAATTTCCAATTAGGCCTGGATGGAGGTGTGAAGAGCAAGGATCCCCTAAGCCCACCCACTCTGATTAAATGAAACGGGGCATTTTAATGTTCAAATTCTCTTCAGCTTGTGAAACATGATCGTGGCCATTGGATGAAGTCTCCAGTCAAAGTCAAGGCATGATCTAAGGGTTGTGGTTCATCATCCCCAAAATATTCAAACCTGGGAGGGAAAGTTCAGACGGTGGCCTGAGCTTGGCGCCACCGTCTTCTCCGGCGAAGCAACTCCAAAACCTCATCAATCCTTGCAACCAGATACCCTAATCCACTCCAAATTTCACCCTGGTCACGAATATGACTTCCATTTCCATTGATTCTAGCCCTAACTCAAAACCCGATAGAAGTTGTAGAAAATTCATCCAATCTTGATCAACTCAATTCTTAAAATTAAAGACCCTAGCATAAACTACATTCTTCCCTGATCAATTCTCAACATTCAAACACCATTAAAGCTTCAAGAACAAGGAGATACAAGCTTCAACAGAAAATGGCATCACCCTTATTTGGTCTCTAATTGCTCCCAAACCTATCCAGAAACGACCCTTATACATCCTAGGCCCTAACCACATGCAAGATTCTATTCAATTCTTTCTAGATTGTGAGGAATTTGAAGGTTTACATACCTGGAAAAATTGGATCAACAGAAGTAGCAAATGCTCAAATCAAGCTCCAAGACTCTTTAGACACGATCAGTGATGCACAATGAAGCTTCTTCAACCTTTAATTTGGCTTGAATGGGCTTGCAAATCCAAAACCGATTCTGAGTTGGAGTTGAGAAAATTCAGTTGCTCTCTATGATTCCTTGCTCGATCCTTGCCAAAAAACCATCTGAACCCAATGCAATGCTTATATAGAAGCTAATAGAACCCTCTAGAAAGTTCTGTAACAACCACAATGAGAAATTCAATTTCTCACATTCCTTGAAAATCTCATATGCCCAAATCATGCCTTGCTCTGTTTCAGCTCACCATCTCATTTGAATTTCTCTCCTCATGATATTTCAAACTGAATGGGGATGGTAATTCGCTTGTATTTGATCTTATGGTGTGTGATTGATATGTTGCTTCAACCATAAGTAACAAAGAGGAACCATATGAAATTGGCCTCCAATCCAAAATGTGGTAATGTCATCACATTTAAAACATGTTTTCTGATGAAATTGGTATGTAACATTGCTTGGTTTGGCCATGAAACCAAGAAATCACAATTTTGCCTTTTAAATGACTTTAATTTCTTCATTAAAAAGCCATTTCAAACCAACTTCTCATATGAGCCAATTCAAACCCTCCTTGATGCATGGTTAAGTTTAAAACCCTATTTTGAGCAACTTTATAGTTGAACAATTTTCCATTTGAGGCCTCTAAGTTGGAGATTTGGACCCATGATCACAAATGACCTATAATCACCAATACCCAAAATACCCTTGGACTGCCAAGATCATAACTTGAGTTCTATAAATCCCCCTGAGGACTTCTAGTACTCTATGGAAATCTAAGATCAATATCTACAACTCTTATGTTGGCCAAGAATCCATTTGAAAACTACTTGAATTGCAAAAGTTGCTTGGAAGTCAAGTGACTTTCACAGATAAATTTCAGTGTCCTCTGGTGACCTGTAATTTGCAAAGACCATAACTTGAGTTCTAAAAATCTTCTTGAAGACTTATAGTACTCAAATTAAAGGTATTGAGATGCTCTACAAGTTTCATGTTGGCCAAAGATCCATTTGAAATTTTATTTTGACTTATGTGGCTTTGAAGTTAGGCACTAAACAGGGGATTTTACACTGAAACCCTAATTTAGCAACTTCCTACATCCTTGCTGTTGCACCCTAAAATTTGCTCAACCTTATTCACTTGGTTTATGTTTCAATATCATTAGCATTTGCATATAGAGTCATGTACATAGCCTAACCATCTGCATAGCATAAGCATGGCAAGTCATCCAACAGGGGACCAATCATTATTCTCATCTCTAGAGGCCTATCAAGAGGTTATTATCCTGATTCAATCTCATTCAAGTCATCAGAAAAGAATTTGAAAGTTGGAGAAGTCAGTGGATCAAGCATTGAGTCTATCTCCTAACTGAGGGTATCTGAGGATCAACAAGTAAGTGGTGAGATGTGGATGGAGCATGGAGAGTATGTGGGCATCATGGGAGACTTAGAAAGTCATTTGGAGAAGGAGACAAGTCCTTGATATGATCACAAGAGTTGCAGTTGAAGACAGTCAACTAGGGTTTCATCTGGGTCAACTCTAGGTCAACTCTAGGTCAATTGATTGATTGAAAGGCATTAAGGTCTATTGGAGAGATGTGGGGTTCATCATTTGACATGTAAAGAAGTATATGGTGTTGTGCTAAGAAGAAATCAAGAGAAATCAAGGAGAAGAGGAGTTTCTAAATTAGGGTTTCTGTGTAAAATCCCCTAGTTTAGGTCAAATTTCCAAGCAAGATAAGTCAAAATGAAAGCTTTAAATGGATCCTTGGCCAACATGAAACTTGTAGAGGATCTCAATACCTTTAATTTTAGTGGTGGAAGACATCAAGGAGATTTATAGAACTCAAGTTATGGTCCTTGCAAGTTACAGGTCATCTGAGGTATCTGAAATTTTGTCTGTGAAAGTGACTTGACTTCCAAGAAATGTTTACCCTTCAAGGAGATTTCAAATGAATTTCTGGTAAACATAAGAATTGTTACTCATTGTATTATATTTCTAGAATGGTATAGTATGCCTTCATATGATTTGTGGAACTCTACTTATGGTCTTGGCAAGCAAAGGGTATTTTGGTCATCTGAGAATTACAGGTCATTTCAAGCCTATGCCCAAAACTCATACAAGGAAGCTTCAAATGGAAAACTTTATAACACCAAACTTGTTCCAAATGACATTTTGAGTCTAGAAAATTGACCATGAGAGATTGGAAAGATTCATAGCACAAGGTTTCAAAATTGTTGGATTTAATGAATGAAAATGACTTAAAAAATGAGATTTTTCATATTTTGGCCAAATGAGGTGAAATTATAGGTCATTTTGAATGGAAAGATCATTTTAAGGACATTGGCTAAAGTAGAATTTTGAGCTTGGTTCACATTTTGGAAGTTATTCATGGTTACTTATCATGGAAGAAACATAAGCCAAATCCAAGGGAAATCACACATGGGAAGTTTCTCCAAGTTTCTAGGAGGTTCTAAGGACATGTATATATTGATATGAGAGGGTTCATGCCATGGTTGGTGATCACATTTACTCAAAACCACAAGTTTCACACATTTCTCTCATTTGCAAAAGCTTCTCAAACTACCTCAAATCTTCACCAATCTTCACCATTCTTGATCTGATCTTCATCCTCATCATCCCTAGATCACAATTATCACAAGCATTTGGTAGATTGGAGCAGAACTCATGCCACACACTTCCATCCTCCAAGAAGCAAGAAACTTGGAATTGCAAGATCCAAGAGGTTTGAGTCCAATTCATTGCATACAGTAGTCAAGAACAAGCTCACTGATCAGTTTCCCATCATTTCAAGCATTGGATCAAGAGGACTCCATAGCTGTTTTCATCATCACACCAGGTTGGTAATGTCATTCGAATTGATTGATTTAGTGAGAATTATAGGGAATTGGTAGTATAGATTGGTTAGGATAAGTAAGATGATTGATTTTGGTAAGTTTGGATAAGTTTCATGGATGTTGATCATGGTGCACTAATTCTGTTAGAGATCATAACATCAAGAATAATGAGAAATAATCTTAGGTTAATGGCTCAGATTGATCAGCATAGTGTGTAGAGTATGTTAGGACAAGAATTATGGAGAATTGAGAGGTTTGATCACAGGTGAAAATGGTGGTTTACAACTGTTATTCCTATCGAGTTGGTTGATGGAGCGAGTTTTAGGAGAAGTTATTATCATGGCTGTGTAGATGGAAGTTTATAGAGCAACTTTGCTCTTGGAGTCGTGTGAATCCATGGAGGTATAAGGGAGAACAGAGGAGGAGAAATTCGAGCATGGTGGTGAAGTTTCAGAAACCCTAGGGTTTCTGAGGTTGAAGACGATCTGGGAGCCACACGATGGCCTTTTGACTTTTGACTGGGATTGGGAACCAACGGCCACGATTGAAGGACGAAAACGGAGGGAAGTTTAAATGATGAAACGCCCCGTTTCATTTAAGTTTGCTGACTGGGCTCAGACATTCGCTGCTTTTGACACCCCTCAAACCAAGCCCAATAGGATTTTAACTGAAATAATTGCTAGTTACACCGTTTTTACCTTTTTTATTTTTTGTTTGTTTTCTGAACGTGCTGGGCCTAGTGCCAGTTGCTTTTCACGCCCCACTGCCTGGCCCAGTTTATTCTTTTAACTGATTTCTCCTACTTGCTGCACCCCCTTTCTCAATTAATTCATTTAATTTTTCTCAATTCATTTTATTTCTTTTAAAATTCATAACAAATCATAAAATGCATATTTTCCATTGGTTATTTTTGCATTATTTTCTTAATTTTGTCAAGAAAATTCTCATACAAAAAAATTAATAATTCATTTCATTTTCTTATTTTTGGCATATTTTTCTTTTAATTAGGTGTAAATAATATTTTGTTTAGTACATGAATTTGATAATTTTTGTTCTAATAGTTGCTTTAATATTTTTCACCCATTCTTTTTAGGTTGATTAGTAGATAAGATTAGCTTGTACATACAATTTAGTTCCCATTTTGAGAAGTTAATGTTAGATGATTAGTTTAGGTGAGAACAACATGAACAAAATTAGGGTTTAAGTGATGACTTAGGAGAATTAAATCATTTCCCTTAGGACTTAGAGATTGAATATTGTAGATATGGGACTATAGGGACTATGGGTAGTCATTATATCCCTTAGAAATCACTAGGATTCCCCTACTGCTATTAGTATATTACTGCCTGTATTTGATTGACTGGTGTGGTGTGTCCTCTGGGGATTATTGATTTGTCTGTGTGAGTATTGGGATTGCTTGGGGATTGGGGGAGCTGAAGACCTGTGATGATGAAGCCATTGGAGATCCAGAGCTTGAAGACCAACTTCTAGAGTTGAAGAGGAGATTCTTGCTAGCAGTTGTTGAGGAGATTAGGGTTTAGGAACTAGGCAGAGCTCTAGATTAGAAAGCTTGTTTCTCAAACATGGAGTGCCTTGCCTGCATCCATCCTTTCTCTATGATTCAAAGTCTCTTTCAAATATCCACCTCCTTCCTTTGGAAGGATCAGTGAATGTATTTGAAAGATAGAACTTTTGAGGGAAAATTATCTGTATAATGTTAACAGTTGATGAACCACCCTTGGTAGGTAATTGACTGTCTAACATTCATTCACTTCATCTGGCTGACTGATATCCCTCTTAGGAGATTGAGACTTGAAGAAAAGCCATTGCAGATAGAAGATTGATGATCAAGACCTTGCTGAAAAGCTGTGGAGATGGGGATTGATGCTTGCTGAAGCTTGTAGCTGATTGGAGATGACTTGAAGATAGGTGTTGATGCAGAGCTGCTGTGGCTGTTTATTTTTCTGCTGTTATTCATTCTTGATGTATTGATTGGTTTTCTGGACTGTATTGTTTGCTGTTTAACCTGTTGGGTTGAAAGTGAATCCTGTTCACTTTTGCCTATTGTTTTCTAGGTTCGAGGTTGAGTGGGACTCCCTTGCCTCGCTTGTATTGCTGCATTCATGCATTTTACCGCTTTACTGTATATATCTGATATGGTTTATGTTTCCGCTTATCCCGTAGGATCTCTGTTTCTCTCTGTGCAAGAGAGGAGCATGATAGACACTAGGTCTTAACCCATGCATGATAACATTAGGTTAGTTTGGTTCCCTTTGCAACCGTAGGTTAGAGTTCTATCTCTTCTTTCTCAAAACAAACAGAAAAACACAATAAATCTTTCAAACACAATAAAAGACACTTCTCCCGTAAAAGAATGTGAACTCATCAAAACGTCATTTTTGTCCGCTGGGACTGTTAATCAGAAAACCCTTTTTCAGAAGGAATAAAATCAACCAAGACAGACTTGTGTCGTACGTGGCCCGAACTACGTTTGCTCTGATCTTTCATGCTGTGTGAAAGTACGTAGGCATAGGATGCGATATCCTAGCGAGGAACCTTCCCCTCCTTTCCCGTAGGTAGGCGAACTACGTTGACTCTGATTTCTCGTTCCAGACGGGAATACGTAGGCATAAAGTGCGATGCTTTGCCGAGTCATTTTATTTTTATTTTATTTTCCTTTAACCCCAGACCTGTAGATTAGATAGAATAACAATCCGTACCAGAAAACAAGCGTGGATCCTGTCGAGTACGACGGACGTGAGGGGTGCTAATACCTTCCCCTTGCGTAACCGACTCCCGAATCCAGGTTTTGGTTGCGATGACCATACCTTTCCCGTGTTGTGCGAGGTTTACTCTGAGTGTTTCCTTTCCCTCCCGTGGGATAAATAACACACGGTCGCGACTCTTCTGTTCAGCCGACGCCGATTTTCGCAGTAGCGACAACTGGCGACTCTGCTGGGGATCCAACGTCCCCTGGCTGCTAAGGACTGCGATAGTTCTTATGCATTTGGGATCCAACGTCCCCTAAGCGAGTCAATCCTAACGCTTGTTTTCCCGTCGAGGATTTTGTATGGATTTATATTTCTGACCTTTATTTTCAGCATTATATATATTGGTTATTATTTCTGTATTGTGGGGTGTGACGGGTGTTCTATGATTGAGAGATAAGCCGGACCTGGGCTTGAGTGCACCTAGAATTAGAGTAGAAAGTAGTGGGCGCGTGCCGACTTTGCTTGCATTAGTGTCTCATGAAATCTACACTCGGACGAGGTTCTTCTGGTTGGCTTCTTTTTCTACCCTTTGGGTCGAAGGGGTTGTTGGTCAGCTGAATTGTCGACTCCGGGGACCGATCATTTGGAAGTTGGCTAAGTGAGGCCTCTTCAGGATTTGATGATGCCACTCCTTCTGGGAATCGTATCGTCAACCCTGAAAGTCTGTGACGCCGACGACCGCATAGGATGCCGTACCTTTGCCAGTTACTAGGACATCCACCTGTGAGAGGGTTTGGGGTTATGCAGGTAACTAGACTTTCAAATACCGGTTTGTTCCTTGATCAGAGATCCTGGGTATTTATGGAGAGTTCTGAGGTCTGTCAGAGACCAGTTGGAGAGTTCTGAGGTCTGTCAGAGACCAGTTGGAGAGTTCTGAGGTCTGTCAGAGACCAGTAGGAGATATGATATGAAGTCTGCCAGAGACCAGTTAGAGTTATGGTTTGAGGTCTGACAGAGACCATTGTTGGAGCTTTGTTTTAGGTCTATCTGAGACCAGGGTTTGAGGACTTCTAAAGAGTCTGTTTGAGACCTCTTGATATGGTTCAGGCTATTCAGCCACGACATTTGGTCCCTATTGCATGTTACTTGCATTGCATTGTTTGCATATCCATTATCATTGCATCCCATTAACGTGTGTCTGTGCTGCAGGTGCATTTGCATATCCCCGGGTTCTAGTGTCCGGACTTCTGAGTATTGATTATGGCTGGTTTGAGGAAGACAGTTGCATATAAGCTGCCTACACCTGATATTACTCCTTTGCTCGGTTTGATATCTCTTGCTGATGAGGAGGTTAGGAGAAGCTTCAGAATGAGTTATGGGAGATTACTGAGATTAGTCTGCAAGCCCACTACTGATGAGATGAACGGGCTGTACACCTTGATGCAGTTCTATGACCCCGCATTGAGATGTTTCACGTTTGCTGACTTCATTCTAGGGCCTACCATTGAGGAGTATGTGGAGTTTACTGAGCTACCAGTGCAGAACAAGGTTCCCTTTATTCACTCTGCTGCTGAGCCCAAGTTGGAGGACTTAGCCAAGGCCTTGCTTATGGACGCCGCAGAACTGTTAGTGACTTCTTGGCTTGGGGTTTCAGGGTTCTCTCTTGATTTCCTGGTTGGCAAAGCTCAGGAGTATGCCAAGAGCGGATGTTGGGTAGTTTTCAATGCTATCTTGGCTCTATGCATTTATGGGATTGTGCTGTTTCCTAACTTGCCCAATTTTGTAGACTTGGACGCTTTCCATCTATTTGCTGCCGGCAATCCAGTGCCAACGTTGATCGGAGACTTCTACCACTCCTTGCACTACAAGAACGAAAACAGAAGGGGAAAGGTTGTTTACTGCTGTGCTCCTTTGTTGAATATGTGGTTCAAGAGTCATCTTCCCTTGAAAGGGTCTTTTGTGGAGAGTGCAACCACCGCTAGCTGGTCAGAGCGCCTGATGAGGCTATCTTCCGAAGACGTTGAGTGGTTTGATCGAGACCTGCTAGGGGATGAGCTTATATTCAGTTGTTCGGGGTACCCTAATGTGCCGCTGATAGGAAGAAAAGGGTGTATCAACTACAACCCATCGCTGTTGGTCCGTCAGTTCGGACATACGCTGAAGAACCCACCCGTAGAGGAGGAAGTACAGGAATCTCTGTACTTCACCGGAGATTTGAAGGGGGAGTTATTGGCCAAGCTGCAGCATGCCTGGATGCGTATTAACCGAAGAGGGAAGCCGTTGTTAGGAAATAATGACTGTCAGGCTTACGCACCTTACAAAGTTTGGATCCAGGAGAGAGCCAGTCAGTTGCGGATGCCGTTTCCAGAGGCACCAGCCCTTATTCCTATTCTGGTAGCAGAACCAACTACTGTTTCTAGTGAGGCCTACGAGCAAGTGGTGAAAGAGAAAGAAGCCTTGATGAAGATCAACGAAGGGTTAGAGCAGGAGCTAGCCCAGATACGCAGCGAGAAAAACAAGGCCGTCCATGCTTTCCAACAGCAGATTGAGCTAGTGAACAGACTAGGGGCTGAGTTGACTGAGGAGAAGAAGAAGCGCGAACGTCTGGGGCAAGAGTTCAGAAGCTCCCATGACATGCTTGAATCCAAAAAGAAAGCACTTGACATCGCTCACCGAGAGATCTCTTCTTGCAATAAGACTTGGAATGCCACGCTCACCAACAATAAGAAGAGGGAAGATAAGTTGAAGCAGCAAATTTCCGACCTCGAAGAGCAGTTGAAGTCCAGCATCAAGAAGTGCGAAGAAGAAGTGATGACCCGGTATAGTCTCCAGAATGCACTAAACAAGGCCATCAAAGGCAGAGATGAAGTTGTGTCTCAGAAGCGTAAACTAGAGGATCGCTTCGGAGAGGGGGCATGGGAAGAAACTGCTGAAGACGTGCGGCGTGTTCTTAAGAGAAGAAACCAACTTGTTGAAGGGCTGCTTGCTCGACCAAGTCATCCGGAGACCAAGAAGTTGCTAGAAGAATACCAGACTTATGGGAGTGTTTGATCATTTCATGTAGTAACTTGTATACTTTATTTGCATAGTGCTGACCATCACCAGGATTGTTGGTTGAGGTCATGCCTTCTTATTGTACTCTCAGTGACATTGTATTCTTGGCTTATTGGTTTCTCTGCAATATACGAGGCTTTCTGTGATTCAACTCCGATCTTTGTATTACTAGCACTATCACTGCACCGGCACCTTCACACTAGAATCGGGGAATGAATTTCCCTAATGCACAGACACACATTGCATTGCATTCATATTCATATTGCATTACAGGTAATCCTTGGATGGTATCTTATTTTCTGCTCTGTAGCAGGTATTTTCAGGATTGCAGATCAACGCCCGCACAGATACTCCACTCGCACCAATTGTCGAAGAATCATGGATCAAATGCAGAACGAGATGCAAGATGTGCGCGAGAAGCTAGCTCTCTTTATGCAGACCATGGAAGCTATTGCAAAAGGTCAGGAGAATTTGCAAGCCATGGTCCAACCTCTGTTGGCCCGAAATGCTGGTCACGGTAACGAGGATCATCAGTCTGTACGAGTTGATACTGTTCATGGAGATGGCACTCCCACGTCAGTGGCTCCACCTATAGTCAATATACCTGCTGCTAATGTCAACAACGCTACCGCTGCTGGGAACGGTAACGTCGGAGTTGGGAACGAGACTGCTGTCCATAACGTTGGGCTTGGTGATGTCAACTTGGGGGATAATATGGGAGGCAACGACTTTGGCAATGCTGGATTCGGGTTCAACGATCAGGGATTCGATAACACGGGGAAGTATGGTTTCAATGCTCAAGGCTTTGGGCAAGATGGTTATGGTGTGGCCAATCAGGGTTACGGAGGTTTCGGAAACGGAAACGGCGCTGGGTTAATGGCTTTTGGGCCTGCTGGAGGTGTTCAAGGGTACGACAACAGAGGCCGAGGCCCAGTGATGAATCAGATTAGAGCTGGCCGCAATAATGGATATGATGGGTATGGAGCTGGGGATGGTATGTGGCAAGAAGATCAGCAGGAGGACACTTTCTCCGGCGGAGGCTTTGAAGGGCCGATGGATAACTCCCAGAAGATCAGAATGCTAGAAGAGCAGATGAGGGGGGTCCTGAACCAAAGTGCTGTGGGCTTGGACATGGCAACAATGGGTCTGGTACCTGGCTTGAGGGTGCCAATCAAATTCAAAGCTCCTACGTTTGATAAGTATAAAGGGGACACCTGTCCGAAAGTGCATGTACGGGCTTATTACAGAAAGATGTCTGCGTACTCAACTGATGAGAGAATGCTAATGCATTTCTTTCAAGATAGTCTGTCGGGTCCCTCCTTAGAGTGGTACATGGGGTTGGAGCCGACTAATATCAAGACATGGAAGCAATTGGCAGAGGCATTTGTAGCTCACTACAAGTATAACAGCGACTTGGCACCCAATCGGGTCCAATTGACAGGGCTGTCTCAGAAGAAGGGGGAGAGCTTTAAAGAGTACGCGCAAAGGTGGCGCGATATGACTGCCAGGGTCCGTCCTCCTTTAGAAGACAAGGAAATGAATGACATGTTCGTCGGCACATTCACAGGCTTGTTTCATGACATGTTGTTTCATACATCTCTGGCTAGTTTTTCAGACTTAATTCTGATGGGAGAAAAGATTGAACGTAACATTAAGCAAGGAAAATTCCAGGCTGAGGAATCAACTGCATTTGGCAGTAATAGGAAGGTTTTTGGTGGGCGCCGTCAGGGCGAGGCAAGCGCAGTATTTGGAGGCCGAGGTCGAGGCCGAGGCAGGGGACGAAACCAATATCATCAGCCGCAGCAGCCAATGCAACAACAGCAGCAGCAGCAGCAGCAGCCGCCTCAGCAGGGGGCACAACAGGCTCAGCGAAGATTCCAGGGTGGTAAACCAAGAAGAGTGTTTGAGAAGCCTCCCTCAACATATGCAGATTTGTTGCAGACGCTGTTGGGTCTAAGTTTGGTAGAGAAGAGAACTCTGACACCGATAACGGGAACTCCTCCGTATGGTTATGATGCAAGCAAGCACTGTGAGTTTCACTCTGGGGCTCCGGGCCACGATGTAGAGGGTTGCCATGCTTTTAAGCACGTTGTGCAGGATCTTTTGGACAATAAGACTATCAATTTCGGAACGGTAGGTCCGAATATAGTGCAGAAACCCATGCCTAATCATGGGGAAAACGCCATTCTGACTGAGGAAAGGTTGAATCTGATTATGAATGTCGACGATTTAAAGACGCCGCTGAACGAGATAAAAAGCAGATTGTTGCAAGGGGGTGTTTATCCAGGATGTGACGAGTATTGCTTAGAGTGTTGGATCCTAGCTGGGGGGTGTGATGATTTGAAGAAAGGCATTCAGGCTTTAATTGATGGAGGCACATTGCAGTTTGACCGAGCAGCAACTGAAGAGCCTGCAGGGGCGGTAGCAGATGATCAGAGTGATGTGGCAACTGTAACGATTCCTCGAAAGACAATCACCATTGCAGCACCGGTCCAGCGACCACCGATCACCATAACTAAGGCCGGACCGATCCCGTACGAGAACACAAAAGCAGTCCCATGGTCATATGGGTTGGAAGTGTATTGTGACGGAATAAAGATTGATGTTAACAAGCAACCAGCCGAGACTGTAGAGAATGTGGTCGGTTCAGGAGGCATGACAAGGAGTGGTAGGATCTTCATATCGCCTGAGGTGGAAGCCGAAAGACTGGCAAAGGGGAAAGGAAAAATGGTTGAAAATGTCCCAGTGCAAGCCAGCGACAAAGCATCGGCATCGAAAGACGTAGAAGAGTTCATGTGCTTGATTCGAAAAAGTGATTATAAGATTGTGGAGCATCTGCAACAGACGTCGTCCAAAATATCCATCTTGTCATTGCTCTTGTGTTCGGAAGCTCACAGAAATGCTTTGTTGAAAGTCCTGGATACTTCTTTTGTACCCCAAGACGTCTCCGTGAATCAGCTGGAAGGGGTGTTGGCACATGTGAATGCCGGCCACAGCTTAGGCTTTACCGACTTCGATTTGACCCCGAAAGGGAGGGATCATAATATGGCGCTGCACATATCTGTCGAGTGTAGAGGATCAGTAATGTCGCATGTATTGGTCGACACCGGATCATCCTTAAATGTGCTGCCCAAGAAGGCGATGATGAAGCTAGATGTCAGAGGAATCCTGTGCACGCCCAGTGACTTGGTAGTCAGAGCGTTTGATGGCACGCGAAGAACAGTCTTTGGATCGATAACATTGCCTCTACAGGTAGGGCCGAAGGTGTTTGCAACTGAGTTTTATATCATGGATATACAGCCCGCATATAGCTGCCTGCTCGGACGACCTTGGATTCATGGGGCTGGGGCAGTCACGTCTACCCTGCATCAGAAGTTAAAATATATGGTCGGACACAGCGTGGTCACCGTATGCGGAGAAGAAGACATCCTGGTCAGCCATCTATCGTTATTTAAATATGTGGAGGTCGATGGAGAGATCCACAAAACGCCCTGCCAGGCATTTGAAGGGTTGCGTATCAAAGACAAAGGTCCCGGGCCGAGCAAAGTGTCGGAGATAGTTGTCTCGTCGTATAAAGAAGCCCAAGCTCTGGTGGAGGCAGGAGAAGCAACGGGATGGGGAAAAGTGCTGGATATTTCTGTGAAGATGGACCGATTCGGGCTGGGATACCAACCGTCGTCACCAACACCTGCTGTGGGGGCACCCCGTTTCAGAGGGCCAATAACCATTTCTGCCAGTGGAGTATGTCATGAAACCATAAATGCTGCTTCGGAGTCTGACGAAGGAGACAGCGACTGTGATATGGATGCCTGGATTCAGCCAAGCACGCCAGGACAGGGACTGTGCAACTGGTCTATTCAGGAGCTTGTTCCTGTGACTCTTAAACAGTAATGCTTTGTTTTATTAATTGTTGAATAATCGGATGTCTTGCCCGGGGCATCGTGATTTGCTTAGGGCTGTGTTGTTATGAACATTGCGTGTTAATCATTAAATAAATGGCGTTTTTCATGGGCAAATACTGTAATCTCTGTCTTTCTTGTTTTGTATTTTTCAATAAAATGGCAACGTGGTTATTCGCTTTATACGCATTTTGAAGCATTTAACCATTCCTTTTGCAGGATAACATTTTCAGATGACATCCTTGAACCACCTATGACTCGTCCCGACTTTGAGCACCCGATATTCCAGGCCGAAGAAGAGGTTGTCGAAGATAGTGACGTTCCTGAAGAACTGTCTTGGTTGGTGAAGCAAGAGGAAAGAGTCATTCTGCCTCACGAAGAGGTCATCAAAATTATCAACTTGGGGTCGGAAGAGTTTGAGAAGAATATTCGTATCGGAGCCGCGCTGCAGGGCGATATCAAGCGAAGACTGGTTGAAATGCTCCGAGAGTATAGTGATGTATTCGCTTGGTCGTATGAAGATATGCCAGGGCTCGATACAGATATGGTTGTGCACCGTCTGCCACTGAAAGAAGAATGCCCGCCGGTCAAACAAAAGCTCCGCAGAACTCGACCAGACATGGCAGTGAAGATCAAAGAGGAAGTTCAAAAACAGTGGGACGCTGGTTTCCTGGCTGTGACAAAATATCCCTCATGGGTTGCTAACATCGTACCGGTGCCAAAGAAAGACGGCAAGGTTCGAATGTGCGTGGCTTATAGAGATTTGAATAAAGCAAGCCCAAAAGACGATTTTCCGCTTCCTCATATTGACGTGCTAGTTGATAATACTGCTCAATACTCCGTATTCTCCTTCATGGATGGCTTTTCAGGCTACAACCAGATTAAAATGGCGCCAGAGGACATGGAGAAGACTACTTTCATAACGCCTTGGGGAACATTTTGCTACAAAGTGATGCCCTTTGGTTTGAAAAATGTTGGGGCAACGTATCAGCGTGCGATGACAACTCTTTTTCATGATATGATGCATAAAGAGATCGAAGTTTATGTTGACGATATGATTGCCAAATCCCAGACGGAGGAAGATCATCTGGTGAATCTGCTGAAGTTGTTTAGAAGGCTTAGGAAATTCAGGCTGAGACTGAACCCTAACAAATGCACCTTCGGGGTGAGATCGGGTAAACTGCTGGGTTTCATCGTAAGCGAAAGAGGAATAGAGGCCGATCCTGCTAAAATAAAAGCGATCCAAGAAATGCCGACGCCTAAAACAGAGAAAGAGGTGCGTGGGTTTTTAGGGAGGTTGAACTACATCGCTCGGTTCATATCTCATCTAACGGCCACATGTGAACCATTATTCAAGCTGTTAAAGAAAGATCAAGCTATAACGTGGAACGAAAATTGTCAAAAGGCGTTTGATAAAATAAAATAGTATTTGCAGGAGCCTCCTATTTTGATACCCCCAGTGGCAGGTAGACCCTTGATTATGTATTTGACCGTTCTTGAGGGAAGCATGGGTTGTGTTCTCGGTCAACACGACGAGACAGGGAGAAAAGAGCATGCGATCTACTACCTGAGTAAGAAATTTACCGATTGTGAATCTCGATACTCAATGCTTGAGAAAACTTGTTGCGCGCTAGCCTGGGCCGCCAAGCGTTTGAGGCAATACATGCTGAATCATACAACCATGCTCATCTCGAAGATGGATCCGATCAAATATGTGTTCGAAAAGCAGGCGTTGTTAGGGAGAATTGCCCGTTGGCAGATGGTCTTGACTGAATATGACATCCAATATGTCTCGCAAAAGGCTATAAAGGGGAGTGTGCTGTCTGAGTATCTGGCGGAGCAGCCTATTGAAGATTACTGTAACACGGTGGGAGAACTGACTTTAAACAATGTTGCGGATAGCAAGAGTCGCCACCGACTTTTATTTTATCCATAAGGAAAGGTTATAAAAGAACAGGAAAGACCTTAGAGAATATTTTGGGTCCGGGGGGTAGGTTATGAAAAGGGAAGGTATTAGCATCCTTTTCATCCATGGTTATCCATGGGCTCTTAGGTACTTAAGCTCACTTTTGAATTGTTTTGAAATTGTAGTGTGTGAATAGAAAATTTTCAGAATAGTTAATAAATAATCCATGTAAGGATGTGTTAAGAACTTGTTTGAAAACTTGTTGAAAATTTGTTTAAGTGCGAAACAATTTTGAAGTGAGCAAGCACCTAGGAGTAACCTACCCTAATGTTTAAAGGTCTTTCTTATTCTTCATTCTTTCCTTTAGTAAGACTATCCCTACTATAATGGAGTAGGTAGTCCTTACTTTGGATGTTAAGGGGTATGTGAGGGACAATTTGACTTTGAAGGCCATTGTGGGATGTAATAAGCACATATAAGGGACCATCATCATTTTTCGAAAGGGACTTGATTCGTAAAGGCAACCATAAGGGACTTTGATGATTTTTTTATTTGAGGGACTTGCTTTATACACCCCACTTAACCATTATTCGTAGGCAACTTGAGGGATATCCTTAGGAAGTGAGACGGCGATTAAAATCGACTTACGTGTGTGACGTGTTTATTTTAATTATCTTTATTTAAAAGTGATCTAAATTTATTTTAATATTACATACATGTTGTTACACTCCCTAATTACTAACCATAATAATAATTAAATAATTAAACAACTTTACATCCAAGAAACAATTACAAAATAATAAGCAAAATAATTAAATAGCAAAGATAAATAAAATATAAATAAGCAATAATAAATAATAAAGGGGGTTAATTCTAAGTTTACTCGGCAAGACATCGCATCTTGTGCCTACGTATCCTTACGGGAGTGGAATCAGAGTAATCGTAGTTCCCCTCAATAGGGAGGTTAGAAACTTCTTGACTGTGGTCAAGGTCTCAAGGGGAATAAACGCATCTTAAGGACACGCTTACGTGGAGTGTAGAAACTCCAAATCTCTACGTTGAAATGTTAAGTTGTAATTAGGGTTAAATTAGGGATTCCACGGCGGGAAACCCTAAAATGAGCGCGGCGGCTCTTTGACCTAATGCTAAGGGTAAAATTGTAATTTTGCCTGCGGCGAGGCATTTGTGAAAATTAGGGTTTGTAGTTTGTAGTTTTGAGGATTTGAAATTGAATGTGTGAAGTTTTACGGACTATTGGCGCGGCGGCCAAACAGTTAGACCTAACCTTCGGATGTGTGCAATGTGACAGAAATAATAGTAAACGCGTGAGATAATTGAATCATGCAAACAGAGAGATAATGTCATAATTTAAACCATGCAAGCAGAAATTTAAAGGCAGAATTTAAAGAGCGATTGTTAAGTTCGCGAGGTTACATGAGAGGAGCAGATACAATATGATAATGAAATTTGAATTGAACAATAATAAAATAAAATAAATAACGGTTCTAGTTATTATTTTAAAAAAAGATTTTAGTTATTATTTTAAATTTATCTAAAAAAAAGTTTTTCTTAAAAATAATAGGTTTTCATATTAATTTGGAAAAGATGTTAATGTTATTTATTTTAAAAAACAGATTTTTATATTATAACAAATTTTAATAAATTAATGATAACAATAATAATAATAATGGTAAGAATAATGATAATAATGATAATAATAATAAATAATGATAATAATAATAATAATAATAATAATAATAATAATAATAATAATAATAATAAAGCAATAATGAATTTTAAATGTGCCAAATAACCCAACAATGTTGCTAACGCAGAAATGCGCTCATCGCAACCAGATCTAAATCGGACGAAACAAAATTTATCGCAAAGAAAAAGAAATTAAGCAAAAAATAGTATTATTGCTCACACAAAAATGCGATCATCGCAACCAGATCGAACTAACACAAATGTCACGTGTCATGCACACAAATGTGCAAACATCGTATCGACATAATTCGATCAAAAATCTTATATATATAAACTCTAACAATTTAAAAATTATATATATATAAACGTAACAGTAATAGATAAAGAAAAAGAAATAACGGTAATAGATGAAGAAAAAGAAATAACGGTAAAAGATGAAGAAAAAGAAACAACAGTAATAGATGAATGAAAAGAAATAACGGTAAACGATGAAGAAAAAGAAACAATAGTAATGGATGAAGAAGAAAACTAAATAACGGCAAACGGCACTCACTCCTCTTAGGTTTTTTTCATTCTCCTCCTTTTTTCCAACAAGGCAACACATGTATATATAGGGAACAAATTAGGGTTAACACCAAATTGTCAATAATGTCCCTAAAGTCCATTTTAAAGCCCAAACTAAATAATTAGTTAAGAAAAAATAAAATTTAAATAATTTAAAATAATTAAAATAAACTTAAAATAAAAACTAATAATCCTATTGATTCCTAAAATAAAAAATATTATAAAAAGAACAAAATTTTTTTCAATATTTTTTATTTTACGATTTTTTGGATATTTTTATGAATAATTTAGAAAAAAGTGAAAAAAATAATATTTTAAAAAATGATTTAATTAAAATACTAAAATAATAATTAAATAATAATAAAAAACTATTTTTGTTATTTTTTTAATGAAAGATAGAAAAATTTAGAGTAAAAATAATAAAAAACAAAAAAAAAAGTGACAAAGGTGAGATTCGAACTCTCAACCTCTCACACTCATAACTCCTTACACATGTCCTCCTGCCAATTGTGCCATTTTTACTTTTTAGAAAAAAATGCATGCCATATGATATTTACCTGCAAAAAGTCAAACGACTACACAAATTTGTTAGTAATTGATTAAATGCAATGAAATGCGACGACAAATCTTAGGGCAAAATTTGGGGTATTACAGTTATTATGATAATATTTCTCACCCAACCTCTCTTTGATGTTGGAAAAAAAAAATCATGAAGTTTGACTTTGGTTTGACCACAGTTGACCTCAGTTTGACCTTTTAACTGCATTGACTGCTTTTGACTTATCTGATCATCTGACTGAGCAAACTTTTGAGAAAAGTCTTGAAATTTGACATGGGGGTTCTTATACACATATAAGATGTTATGAAGCTCACTTGAAGTCTTGGAAGTCCATTTAGCCTGATTAAAGTCAAAACCCTAGTTTTGGATGCACTGCTTAGGAGGTGCATTGTCTGAGGGAATTGTCAACTCTTCTGACCAATTGTGAATTTTGTGAACCTTGTGAACCTTCTTGGAACACAAAGTCTTGTATTGTGAGGGCAAATTTTGGGGTGCAACAGCTGCCCCTGTTCAATTTTCTGAAACCTGAGGGGTTAGATTGGTATATTTGCCAGTCGTAACCTGGAAGGTTGAAGAGGATTGAACACAAAAGCCCAAAAATTTGCACTCACCAGTGCACCAGAGTGGTACAGATGGCTAGTTGAATATGATTGAGTGGGCTTAAAGATGCCACTAGGGGAAAGTTCTTCAGTAGTATAATGAGAACTGTCAAGAGTCTGGAGTAATACTGATGTAACAGCATGTCTTCGTGAGGATAGAGCAATCAATAATGATAACCCTAAAGCAGTCTTGAAGTGATAAATCTGACCTCAGGAGGATAGAGCAATCAATAGCTCTAAAGCAGTCTTGAAGTAATAATGGCTTCAGGAGGATAGAGCAATCAATAGCTCTAAAGCAGTCTTGAAGTAATAGAATGGCTTCAGTAGGATAGAGCAATCAACAGCTCTAAAGCAGTCTTGAAATAATAATGTGATATGTCTTCAGGAGGATAGAGCAATCAATAGCTCTAAAGCAGTCTTGAAGTAGTAATATGACCTCATGAGGATAGAGCAATGAATAGCTCTAAAGCAGTCTTGAAGTAGTAGGATGATTTCAGGAGGATAGAGCAATCAGTAGCTCTAAAGCAGTCTTGAAGTCATGAGAGTCTATCAGGAGGATAAAATAACCCTGAGGTTACAATAAAGCAGTCCCAAAGTAATAAGAAGCTCATAAGGAGGATAAAGTAACCCTGAGGTTACAATAAAGCAGTCCCAAAGATCATAAGCTTGTTTGTTGGATAATTAACCTGAAAACAAGGTAGCATTCTGTATAACAACATTAGTTTATGCTTTATGTATGCATGTATGACATGATGCACTTAGGTAATGTACTATAGACATATATGTTATGGTATGATGTAAATGATGTATGTATGCTATGACACTGCTGGAAGTGTCTGGATATCCTTGTATAACAACTGCTGGCCAAGGAAAATAAATCCCGATTCGTTGTTGAAGAATATATAACCCTCCGTCTGCTGGGGATAACAAGGTATAGATAACCTCCCGTTGTTGGGGATAACAAGGTATAGATAACCTCCCGTTGTTGGGGATAGTAGGGTATAGATAACCTTCGTTTTCGTTTGATAGTAGGATAAGTATAACATCCCGTCTTCGTTCATCGTGCCCTTATTGGAAAGTAATTTCCCGTATATCCGTATGAGGATAAAAGAGATGGATATAAATTCCAGGGGAGATTAGACTTTGTGAAAATGGATTAGTCCTACTGATGGTTTGTAACTGTCTTGTAAAGATGAACCGGCGAAGCTTCGTTGAAATCCTTCCCTCGTTCGTCCTTAGTAAATACTATTACTGCATTTTCATGCATTTCTGGTAAACATCAATCATATTAAAAGCATACATACATTCAAACACAACCAATGGACGTTTCGCTTATGTAAATAGGGTAAAAGTGAATCTGGATTCAAAAGATGGAATTTATTTATATCAAAAGTGACCCATACACGGGTAAGTTTGTACAAGGAGACATAAACCCTAGTAAGAGAATTTTGTCATGAAGTTTTACAAAAAGAATCAGCTATGTGGGAAATAATCCTATTGAGTTTCAATTCTACTATTGCCACTCAAGTATCTCATCTTCTTGCTGTTGAGACGGAAACGATTGGATTGAGCTTTATCTGTTTGAGCTTGAGTAAGTAGTACAACTGGTTGCAGTTTCATGAGTGATCCAAACGAGACATAGTCATACGCTTTAATCCCTAACTTTTGCCTGGATTGCCCTTTCAGGTTTTCAATCCACCGGGATACCCTTTTTTGCCCAAGCCGCCTTTTCAGGTTTTCGACTTGCCGGGTGTACATCTTTTTATATATATATCCCTAATTTTTGCCCAAACCCTTTTGGTTTGCCGGGATGCCCTTATTTTTGCCTAGGCCTGTCAACCTAGCGGGTCTCTTTTTATGCGTAGTATTTTTTAACTATGTCTGCGTTTACAGGTTGTGGGAAGTCTTCACCATCCATTGTAGTCAGTATCATGGCACCTCCTGAGAACACTGTCTTGACTACAAATGGTCCCTCATATGTTGGAGTCCACTTGCCCCTAGGATCACCCTGTGGTAATATGATACGCTTGATTACCAAGTCACCAGCCTGATATACCTTTGGCTTAACCTTCTTGTTAAAAGCTTTGATCATCCGTTTCTGGTACATCTGGCCATGACAAACTGCTGCTAACCTTTTCTCATCAATCAAATTTATCTGGTCAAGTCGAGTCTGAATCCACTCATCTTCATCCAAGCCTGCATCCTTCATAATTCTCAAGGAGGGGATCTGAACTTCAATAGGCAGAACTGCTTCCATACCATAGACTAAGGAGAATGGGGTTGCCCCTGTTGAAGTACGTATTGTAGTACGATAACCATGCAGAGCAAATGGTAACATCTCGTGCCAATCCTTGTAAGTAATAGTCATCTTCTGTACAATCTTCTTAATGTTCTTATTAGCAGCTTCAACTGCCCCATTCATCTTTGGACGATACGGAGAAGAGTTGTGATGCTTAATCTTGAACTGCGTACAGAGATCAGTAATCATAGTGTTGTTCAGATTAGAGCCATTGTCAGTGATAATCCTTTCAGGGATACCATACCTACATATGAGATTATTCTTAATGAACCGAGCCACAACATTCTTAGTCACAGATGCAAATGAAGCTGCCTCTACCCACTTCGTGAAGTAATCAATAGCAACCAGGATGAAACGATGCCCATTAGAAGCAGTAGGCTTGATCTCACCAATCATATCAATGCCCCACATGGCAAAGGGCCAAGGAGCAGTCAACACATTCAATGGAAATGGAGGTACATGTACTTTATCAGCATAGATTTGACATTTGTGACATGTTCTGGAGTGTTGATAGCAAATATCTCTTGATTTCATCAAAGGCAGTCTGGCACTCATCATTCCATTCCATCACCTGATCTTTCTTCAACAACTTGAAGATTGGCTCACAGATGGTAGTTAATTGGGAAATAAATCTTGCAATGTAGTTCAATCGTCCCAAGAAACCTCTAACCTCCTTCTCAGTACGGGGAGCTGGCATCTCTCGTATAGCTTTCACTTTTGCAGGATCCACTTCAATACCTTTTCCACTGACAATGAAACCCAGGAGCTTTCCAGATCTAACTCCAAAAGTACACTTGTTTGGATTTAATCTCAACCTGTATTTCTTCAACCTCTCAAACAACTTGTGCAGATGATCAAGATGTTGTTCTTCATTCTGAGACCTGGCTATCATATCATCCACATATACCTCTATCTCATGATGAATCATATCATGAAACAAAGCCACCATAGCACGCTGATATGTTGCCCCTGCATTCTTCAAACCAAATGGCATTACCTTATAGCAAAAGGTGCCCCACTGTGTCACAAATGTAGTCTTCTCCATATCTTCAGGTGCCATCTTGATTTGATTGTAACCAGAGAAACCATCCATAAAAGAGAATACCTTATGCTGAGCAGTGTTGTCTACCAGAATATCAATATGAGGAAGTGGAAAGTCATCTTTAGGGCTAGCCTTGTTTAGATCTCTGTAGTCTACACACATACGTACCTTACCATCTTTCTTAGGAACTGGTACCACATTTGCAACCCACTGAGGATAAGAAGTTACGGCCAAGAACCCTGCATTGAACTGTTTCATTACCTCTGCTTTGATCTTTTCTGACATTTCAGGACGCATACGACGAACCTTCTGCTTCTTTGGACGACAATCTTCTTTCACTGGCAAACGGTGAACCACAATGTCTGTATCCAACCCTGGCATATCTTCATAAGACCAAGCAAAGATCTCCACATAGTCACGTAGCATCTGAATCAACCTGCTCTTGACACTGTCCTCTAAATCAGCCCCTATCTGGACCTCTTTTCTGTTTTCTTCAGTTCCCAGATTCACAACTTCGACTGGCTCTTCATGTGGCTGTATAGCTTTCTCTTCTTGTTGTAACAACCTAGCAAGCCCTACAGGTATTTCACAATCATCCTCGTTTCCGTCTTCAGTTTGATAGATCGGATTCTCGAAATTGTAATTGGCAATAGTAGAACTGTTATCAACTGGATCCAGAGTGGATGAGGATCTGCATTTTAGTGACGTGGGTGTGTGTAAGAACACATAGCTGATAAAGCAAAAATAAAAGAAAAAGAAAGACAAGGAACACAATATTTACGAAAACGAAACGTCCACTGATTTTATTGAATGAAGTATGCAAATGAAATGACAACCCGTAACAAGCACACCATTGTGCCCCGGGTAAGGCACATGGCTTGAAAGTTTTAATTGTTCCAGAAATTATAAACATAACACAGTAATAGTATTTACTCCTGTCTAAAGGAGATAGGGATAACATCTTCAGCTGTCCAATTATTGAGTCCAGCACCCACAGTAGGAAAAATCCATGCCTCCAAGTTGTAGTCTTCATCTTGATCTCCCACGGCATTGATAACCCCTTGATTGGTGATACGAACAGCACGGGCACGACGGACAGCCTTCTGGGACTCTGCAGTGAAACCCAAACCAAACTTGTCAGACTTGTATGGAATATCAGGAAGCTGACCCCAAATAGTACAACCACCTTCTTCCACCACAGCTTTTGCATCATTGAGGGAGGCCATTGCCATTGTTGGAGGGTTTCTGATGACCACAGGGACCTTCTTCACAGCAGGAGGAGTCACACAATCCTTAACAGCCCAGGGAACCACTTCAAATGACTGACATGGAGTTTCAATGTATTCACCTTCTACTTCCAGATACTTGAAAGTGTTTACATGGCTGACAAAGTATTCTTCCTCTCCAAAGACAGTAACAACTTTTCCATTCACCGGATATCTCAACTTTTGATGTAATGTGGAGGTTACAGCACCTGCCCCATGGATCCAGGGACGACCAAGCAGACATGAGTACGAAGGACAAATATCCATCACATAGAATGTAGCAGTAAACACCTGAGAGCCAACCTTGATTGGAAGATCAATTTCCCCATGCACTACTCTTCTAGAACCATCAAAAGCCTTTACCACAATATTACTGGGCTTCAATACCGTATCTTCAGGACTCAGCTTGTTCAGGACTTCCTTAGGCAACACATTCAGAGAGGAACCATTGTCTATCAGCACATGAGACAGGGTAGTGCCCCTGCATTCAATTGAAATATGCAAGGCCCTGTTATGATCCCTCTTGGCAGGGGTCAAGTCAGCATCAGAAAATCCTAACCCGTTGTCATAGGTCAGGTGAGCGACACAATTCTCAAACTGGTCCACAGAAATTGCGCTGGGTACATGAGCCATCTTTAGAAACTTGATCAATGACTTGGCATGAGCCTCAGAACATAATAACAGGGAGAGCATAGAAATCTTTGAGGGAGTATGCCCCAGCTGATCAACAATATCATAATCACTCTTGCGAATGATTTTCAATACTTCTTCCATCTGCTTAGAGAGGTCATCAGCAGCTGGCACATCAGTAGATACAGGCTCAATAACAGGACCCTTGCCCCGAGCATCAGTGGTGGAAGTAACAGCAGGAGTAACTGCACTCTTAGAAGCAACTGGAGGAGAGAAGACTCTTCCACTACGAGTGACCTTGCTAGATCCAGCAATATTATCAATGTCAACAGGCATATCAGGTAAAGGCTCCTGCTTGACACCATGGATGTAAACATCAGACCCATAGTGCCAAGGCACAGCTTTGTCAGATGTATAAGAAATAGGACCAGGAGTGGTAATGATCAGAGGAGCTACTCTGGCTTCAGCGACAACTTTCACAGGACCTTCAGCAGTAATCTTGATTGGGCCCTGATGAGTGATTTTAATGGGACCCTTTGAAGTGATTCTTAGTGGTACTTTGTCAACCATGTCAACCTCTTCAATCTTCTTACCCTGAGTCAGATGATCCACCATACTTTCTACAGATGCTGGTCTTCTTTCAAACACTATAGTATATTTATCCATGAGACGTTGAATCCCATCTCTCAAAATGAAGCAACTATCCGGCTTATAGGTACAATATAGACAATCTTCATGACAACCTGGAAAGATCCCAGCTTGTACTAACCTCTTTTTGATAACAGACAATGGTGTGCTCAACTCCATAACTGAATAGACATGCAGATCTTCATCAATATCTTCATCAATGGCGTTGACAGTCTTCTCGTGATTTGGCATTGGAGCTGTAATCACATTTGGAGTACCTGGTGGATCAAACTCAACTTCTCCAGCATCAATCATATCCTGAATTTTGTTCTTCAAGACCCAGCAGTTATTAGTATCATGTCCTGGACAGTTTGAATGATATGCACATCGTGCATTGGGATTGTACTTGGGAGAGGTAACATTGGGATTCTGAGGAGCCTCCCTTAGGGTAATAAGTTCAGCCTTCAACAAGTGCTGCAATGCCTGAGCCATTGACATGTTGATCTTCGTGAACTGTCTTCTAGCCCTCTGTTGGTTGCCTTGAGGCTGCTCTGTTGTTGCAGGAGTTGGATTTGAAATATGAACTGCACTAACAGACTGATGCCTTCTGTTACGATCAGGCTGACCATACACAGCATTAGATTCTTTCTTCCCAGTGGGAGGCTTCTTTGTAGCACCTGATGAAGAAGTGCCCACTTGGATCTTACCACTCTTGATACCATTCTCTACTCGCTCTCCTGTCATGATCAACTCAGTGAAGCCAGATGATGAGCTTCCAATGAGATGACTGTAAAACGGACCATTCAGCGTACACATGAACATATCAACCAACTCCCTATCAGTCAAAGGAGGTTGAACTCTTCCAGCTAAGTCTCTCCACTTCTGAGCATACTCCTTAAAGCTTTCTTTGGCACCCATAGACATGCTTTGAAGCTGCATGCGAGTGGGGGCTAAGTCAGCATTGTATTGATACTGCTTGTAGAAAGCTTCAGCAAGGTCATTCCAATCTCTGATGTTGACACTCTCCAACTGATAATACCACTCTAGCTGAGCTCCGGATAAACTCTCTTGAAAGAAATGGATCCACAACTTTTTATCAGCAGTGTGGGGTTGAATTCTTCTGACATAAGACCTCAGATGCAATTTGGGACAAGAGACCCCATCATAGACAACAAATGTAGGAACTTTGAACCCAATGGGTATGACCACCCCAGATATCAAGCTCAAATCCTCAAAATCCAGCCCAGATGATTTCTGTAATTCCATAGCATCCATTCTATCCACTAGCATCTTGAATTTGTCTTCGTTAGGCTCATGGTAGTAGTTAGCCTCAGAATCAGAGTCCCCCATAGTGTTGTGGAGACTGCCTCTCTCCTGCTCAGATTCTTCAGATTCATAGTCTTGAACATGTTCCTTGGTCTTGACAGGACCTTTGAACCTTCTTCCCAACCCAGCAGACCTTCTAGCCTTCTTAGTCTTCTTGGCCAGCAGTGTCTTCAATTCATCCTGCCCCTTGGATAGGTTCAGGATCAGCTCTTGGAACTGTGCATTCTGTGCCTGGAGATCCTTAACTGATTGTTCAAGAGCCATTGCTGAAATAAACAGCGAGAAGATGAGAAACCTGTGCACAATTATAAACCTGTGATGCAATGATATGGGAATGCATATGCAATGTTTTCAAGGACCGCAGGATTTAAATTTGCTTAAACAAACAAGAAAGTAACTTTTTATTAGTAATAACTTGTTTTGCCTTTTAGGTTTACAAAAAATGAAAACGAAATAAGTACAAAAGATGGGGTTTTAAGTCTCCCATGGACGTTTCCTCTTTGTGTTGAGGTATGAGTTGAGGTTTCGTTCCTCATGAAGTAGCTTTGTTAGCTCTAGGATCCTTGCTTGGCTTGCTTTGTAATGAGCCTCGAAAGTATCCCTTTGCTCTTTCAGTTGGATCCATGATCTCTGCAAGTCTTCCATATCAGTAGGCATGTCTGGGTGAAGGATGGTATAAGCTGTGTCTCCTTCAGCAACAGGTTCCATGGTAACTGGTAGGACGGCAGGATATGGCATCATGAGTGTCTGAGCACGAGATCGTACCCATCTGAGGTAAGCCTCCATAGGAATAGTGTACTTAGGCTCCAGTGTCTTGCTGTCAATCCTGTTTACCTTTCCCCAAGCTCGGATGAATCTCTGACGGTAACCCTGAAGATCGTTGTCGTAATCAAACACAATGCCCTGAATCAACATGTCATGTGGACCATCGCTCCGGGCGTAACCAAACTGTCGTAAAGCTAGAGATGGGTTGTAGGTGATGCCTCCTCTTATGCCTAGAAGTGGCACATTAGGAAACTCCCCACAACGGTCAATGATGGTGACATTCTCCATAGATCTGGAGCACCAATGGATGTCTGAGTGAGAAAGTGACATGATCCTCTTGGACCATCTGAACCCTTGCTCATTCTTCATTACTGAGCGAGGAAGGTGAGAAATAAACCACCTAGAAAGTAAAGGTATGCAGCACATCAAAGTTCCTCTTGCCCTTGTAGTACGGGTGTGAAGAGAATGTAGGATGTCTCCAAGTAAGGTAGGCACTGGATTGTGACTCAGGAATATGTTGATGGCATGAACGTCTATGAATTGATCAGGATTGGGGAACAACACTAAGCCATAAATCAATAAGGCTAAGATCTCCTCAAAAGCATCGTAGCTCATAGCCTTCAAGAACATTTGAGCTTTATCCACTAATACCTTGGCAAGAATACCTTTAACTCCACTTCTCGTCTCTAGAACAATGTCAGACTTCTTCAGATGTAGAGCTGCAGCAATAACTTCTGGTTTAAGCTCCTTCTCTAAGCCTGTGAATGGCTTCTGATCAAGAACAGGTATACCCAGAAGTTTAGAGAACTCCTCCATGGTTGGAACCAGCTGATAATCAGGAAATGTAAAGCAATGGTGCTTAGGGTCAAAGAACTGAAACAGCACACTCATCATGTCTTCACTGAACCCTGAAGTAACTAGATCCAATAAGTGACCATGTCTCTTGTTGAACTGGGAATGATCAGGCACTAGGGAAACCAACTCCTTGAGCTTAGCAGGTATCCCTACAAAGTTGATGCTGATGGTGTTTCTACGAGCAGAAGCCATGACCTGCAACAAAGAACAAAGATAAATCCTTTGGTCCTTGAAATGGTTAGGGAAAATGATATGCTTATGATGCATGATGATGTCATGATGTCATGCTCAATCACAAACATGTGGCACACACAAACAAGTCACACCATAGCCCTAGGTTTAAAGGCTTGCATGAGGTTCAAAGGCAAGTACCCTCCCCTGAAGTTAGATGGTTCATCCTGTCCTACAAAAGTAACCAGGTTCTAAGGGATCTCAATATCATTGATCCTTCACAAGGGTGGTTGTTCAGAAGGCAACTTACTTGCCAACCAAAACCCTCCAAGTTTAAGATCTCAATGAGCGTAGTATCGAGTGTCAACCAACTTCAGTCTGCACCAAAGCCGGTTACCTCACTACTTTCTAAAGGCCAAGATGAGTTAACTAGGGTTCTAAAAGTCAGTTAGTGCATTGACAACATATGGCAGCCTCAATATTATCCTCAACTTGACTTAAGGAATATAAGCACCAACCAAGAAGTCGCACTAACTATGGCCACCAGATTAACCGTATCGATATACGTCGTACAGTTTCCTTGGTCTATTGCCATTTACCTAAGGTACACTAGATCCGGGTTAGGACCTTTCACACATAAGAGCACCCCAACAATATAATAATAAAGCAAACAAGGAAAACAATTTAAAGTGATCTTAATTCCTAAGGGTACCCCTCTTAAATAAATCCCCAGCAGAGTCGCCAGTTCTGTAACACGGTGGGAGAACTGACTTTAAATAATGTTGCGGATAGCAAGAGTCGCCACCGACTTTTATTTTATCCATAAGGAAAGGTTATAAAAGAACAGGAAAGACCTTAGAGAATATTTTGGGTCCGGGGGGTAGGTTATGAAAAGGGAAGGTATTAGCATCCTTTTCATCCATGGTTATCCATGGGCTCTTAGGTACTTAAGCTCACTTTTGAATTGTTTTGAAATTGTAGTGTGTGAATAGAAAATTTTCAGAATAGTTAATAAATAATCCATGTAAGGATGTGTTAAGAACTTGTTTGAAAACTTGTTGAAAATTTGTTTAAGTGCGAAACAATTTTGAAGTGAGCAAGCACCTAGGAGTAACCTACCCTAATGTTTAAAGGTCTTTCTTATTCTTCATTCTTTCCTTTAGTAAGACTATCCCTACTATAATGGAGTAGGTAGTCCTTACTTTGGATGTTAAGGGGTATGTGAGGGACAATTTGACTTTGAAGGCCATTGTGGGATGTAATAAGCACATATAAGGGACCATCATCATTTTTCGAAAGGGACTTGATTCGTAAAGGCAACCATAAGGGACTTTGATGATTTTTTTATTTGAGGGACTTGCTTTATACACCCCACTTAACCATTATTCGTAGGCAACTTGAGGGATATCCTTAGGAAGTGAGACGGCGATTAAAATCGACTTACGTGTGTGACGTGTTTATTTTAATTATCTTTATTTAAAAGTGATCTAAATTTATTTTAATATTACATACATGTTGTTACACTCCCTAATTACTAACCATAATAATAATTAAATAATTAAACAACTTTACATCCAAGAAACAATTACAAAATAATAAGCAAAATAATTAAATAGCAAAGATAAATAAAATATAAATAAGCAATAATAAATAATAAAGGGGGTTAATTCTAAGTTTACTCGGCAAGACATCGCATCTTGTGCCTACGTATCCTTACGGGAGTGGAATCAGAGTAATCGTAGTTCCCCTCAATAGGGAGGTTAGAAACTTCTTGACTGTGGTCAAGGTCTCAAGGGGAATAAACGCATCTTAAGGACACGCTTACGTGGAGTGTAGAAACTCCAAATCTCTACGTTGAAATGTTAAGTTGTAATTAGGGTTAAATTAGGGATTCCACGGCGGGAAACCCTAAAATGAGCGCGGCGGCTCTTTGACCTAATGCTAAGGGTAAAATTGTAATTTTGCCTGCGGCGAGGCATTTGTGAAAATTAGGGTTTGTAGTTTGTAGTTTTGAGGATTTGAAATTGAATGTGTGAAGTTTTACGGACTATTGGCGCGGCGGCCAAACAGTTAGACCTAACCTTCGGATGTGTGCAATGTGACAGAAATAATAGTAAACGCGTGAGATAATTGAATCATGCAAACAGAGAGATAATGTCATAATTTAAACCATGCAAGCAGAAATTTAAAGGCAGAATTTAAAGAGCGATTGTTAAGTTCGCGAGGTTACATGAGAGGAGCAGATACAATATGATAATGAAATTTGAATTGAACAATAATAAAATAAAATAAATAACGGTTCTAGTTATTATTTTAAAAAAAGATTTTAGTTATTATTTTAAATTTATCTAAAAAAAAGTTTTTCTTAAAAATAATAGGTTTTCATATTAATTTGGAAAAGATGTTAATGTTATTTATTTTAAAAAACAGATTTTTATATTATAACAAATTTTAATAAATTAATGATAACAATAATAATAATAATGGTAAGAATAATGATAATAATGATAATAATAATAAATAATGATAATAATAATAATAATAATAATAATAATAATAATAATAATAATAATAATAATAATAATAATAAAGCAATAATGAATTTTAAATGTGCCAAATAACCCAACAATGTTGCTAACGCAGAAATGCGCTCATCGCAACCAGATCTAAATCGGACGAAACAAAATTTATCGCAAAGAAAAAGAAATTAAGCAAAAAATAGTATTATTGCTCACACAAAAATGCGATCATCGCAACCAGATCGAACTAACACAAATGTCACGCGTCATGCACACAAATGTGCAAACATCGTATCGACATAATTCGATCAAAAATCTTATATATATAAACTCTAACAATTTAAAAATTATATATATATAAACGTAACAGTAATAGATAAAGAAAAAGAAATAACGGTAATAGATGAAGAAAAAGAAATAACGGTAAAAGATGAAGAAAAAGAAACAACAGTAATAGATGAAGGAAAAGAAATAACGGTAAACGATGAAGAAAAAGAAACAATAGTAATGGATGAAGAAGAAAACTAAATAACGGCAAACGGCACTCACTCCTCTTAGGTTTTTTTCATTCTCCTCCTTTTTTCCAACAAGGCAACACATGTATATATAGGGAACAAATTAGGGTTAACACCAAATTGTCAATAATGTCCCTAAAGCCCATTTTAAAGCCCAAACTAAATAATTAGTTAAGAAAAAATAAAATTTAAATAATTTAAAATAATTAAAATAAACTTAAAATAAAAACTAATAATCCTATTGATTCCTAAAATAAAAAATATTATAAAAAGAACAAAATTTTTTTCAATATTTTTTATTTTACGATTTTTTGGATATTTTTATGAATAATTTAGAAAAAAGTGAAAAAAATAATATTTTAAAAAATGATTTAATTAAAATACGAAAATAATAATTAAATAATAATAAAAAACTATTTTTGTTATTTTTTTAATGAAAGATAGAAAAATTTAGAGTAAAAATAATAAAAAACAAAAAAAAAAGTGACAAAGGTGAGATTCAAACTCTCAACCTCTCACACTCATAACTCCTTACACATGTCCTCCTGCCAATTGTGCCATTTTTACTTTTTAGAAAAAAATGCATGCCATATGATATTTACCTGCAAAAAGTCAAACGACTACACAAATTTGTTAGTAATTGATTAAATGCAATGAAATGCGACGACAAATCTTAGGGCAAAATTTGGGGTATTACAGTTATTATGATAATATTTCTCACCCAACCTCTCTTTGATGTTGGAAAAAAAAATCATGAAGTTTGACTTTGGTTTGACCACAGTTGATCTCAGTTTGACCTTTTAACTGCATTGACTGCTTTTGACTTATCTGATCATCTGACTGAGCAAACTTTTGAGAAAAGTCTTGAAATTTGACATGGGGGTTCTTATACACATATAAGATGTTATGAAGCTCACTTGAAGTCTTGGAAGTCCATTTAGCCTGATTAAAGTCAAAACCCTAGTTTTGGATGCACTGCTTAGGAGGTGCATTGTCTGAGGGAATTGTCAACTCTTCTGACCAATTGTGAATTTTGTGAACCTTGTGAACCTTCTTGGAACACAAAGTCTTGTATTGTGAGGGCAAATTTTGGGGTGCAACAATTACCAATCGATGAGGTTTGATTTTCCTGACGAGGATATCATGTACCTAAATATGAAAGATTGTGAAGAGCCGTTGCCAGACGAAGGACCAGAGTTGGGTTCCAAATGGAAGATGATATTTGACGGAGCTGTGAATGCTTACGGTAGCGGAATAAGGGCAATCATCACTACGCCACACGGGTCGCACATCCCGTTTACTGCCCGATTGACCTTTGCCGTTACCAATAATGAAGCCGAATACGAAGCTTGTATAATGGGGCTCGAAGAAGCCATTGATTTGCGAATCAAGAATCTGGACGTGTACAGAGACTCAGCTCTGGTGGTGAATCAGATCAAAGGAGAGTGGGAGACACGTCGGCCCAATTTGATACATTACATGAATTATGCAAGGAGATTGTTGCCTTTCTTCGACAAGGTTGAATTGCATCACGTACCGCGGGCAGAGAATCAAATGGCTGACGCCCTGGCCACTTTGTCTTCCATGTACAAGGTCAACTTCTGGAACGAGGCTCCCAGAATCATTATCTCTCGGCTTGACAGGCCAGCTTTCGTATTTGCTATTGACGAAGCATCCGACGACAAACCGTGGTATTTTGATATCCTTAATTTTCTGAAGAATAAAGAGTATCCGACTGGGGCATCCAGTCAAGATCAGAAGACTCTCAGGAGATTAGCGGGTAATTTCTATTTGAATCCGGATGGCGTCTTATACAGAAGGAACCACGACTTGGTGCTATTGCGTTGCGTAGATGAAAGAGAGGCAAAGATGCTCATGGAGGAAATACACGAAGGTACCTTTGGTACGCATGCTGGTGGACATGCTATGACGAAAAAGCTGCTGCGGGCAGGTTATTTTTGGCTGACTATGGAAACTGATTGTTTCAAGTTTGCGAGGAAGTGCCACAAGTGCCAAATCTATGCTGATAAGATCCATGTGCCTCCGAGTCCTCTAAATGTGATGTCATCGCCATGGCCATTCTCGATGTGGGGAATCGATATGATTGGAAAGATCGAGCCGACAGCTTCTAACGGGCATCGATTCATCCTAGTAGCAATCGATTATTTCACCAAGTGGGTAGAAGCGGCGTCGTACGCAAATGTAACGAAGCAAGTGGTGGCTAGATTCATCAAGAGAGATATCATTTGCCGATATGGGATTCCCGAGCGGATAATCACGGACAACGGTTCGAACCTGAACAACAAAATGATGAAGGAGCTCTGTCAGAATTTCAAGATCGAACATCACAACTCCTCCCCTTACCGACCCAAGATGAATGGTGCTGTCGAGGCGGCCAATAAAAATATCAAGAAGATCGTTCAGAAAATGGTGGTGACCTATAAGGATTGGCATGAGATGCTACCTTTCGCGTTGCACGGTTATCGTACGACGGTACGCACATCAACTGGGGCAACCCCGTTTTCGTTAGTATACGGAATGGAAGCAGTGCTACCATTGGAAGTTGAGATCCCTTCTCTGAGGGTATTGCGAGATGTTCAACTAGACGAGGCAGAATGGGTGAAAGACAGGTTGAATCAACTGAGTTTGATGGATGAGAAGAGGCTAGCTTCTCTAGCATACGGTCGTTTGTACCAGAGCCGAATGAAGAAAGCATATGATAAGAAGATACATCCGCGAAGCTTTCAGACGGGCGACCTTGTGCTGAAAAGGATTCTCCCGCCGCAAGCAGATCACAGGGGCAAGTGGACCCCTAACTACGAAGGGCCCTACGTTGTCAGGAAAGTCTTTTCAGGAGGGGCTTTATTGTTGTCCACCATGGACGGTGAAGACTTCACGTCGCCTGTGAATTCGGACGCAGTTAAAAAATACTTTGCTTAAAATAGACCCGCTGGACAGAAAAAAGAGAGTCCAGGCAAAAATGGGGCATCCTGGCGAACCAAAAACAGAATGAAAGGTTCGGGCAAAAGTTAGGGATAAAATTGAAAAAATGTACACCCGCGAAGTTGAAAACCTACATTGGGCGGCTTCGGCAAAAAAGGGTATCCCGGTGAACTGAAAACCCGTAAAGGGCGGTTCACGCAAAAGTTAGGGATTTGAGAAGCAAATGACTGCGGTCCGAATTTGATATTACAGTGAGCATCAGTGCGGGAGAATATACCTGAGGGGGCGATTATCAGATACAATCTCGTCGTAGGTGTGAATACCGGGAAAGCATTAGAGTCGGATGAGTCATAGGAGGATCAGTTCGTGGTGTTCGTCTGCATCCCGTTGCCGACATGTGTACAAAATTTAATTTGTCAAAATATTTATGCTTCTTGTGCATACTTGTATATCTGCTTTGCGTAGCTTCCTCTTTTCAGGAGTTACATCCCGTGTACAAAACTCCACCCATTCAGGGGCCCAATCAATAAAATATGTTATTTAGTACTTGATGTTGGTTCTTTACTGTTTTGTGCATGATAAAACACCTAAGTATTGAAACTAGCATGCGTATAACATCACTGGCCCTTGCCAATAATTGCTAAAGCTTTGAATTAACTGAAAATAACGTCACTAACCTGAATCGATTTGGTTGCATAGGCTTGTCTTGTCTTGTTTGTGTTATTGCAGGTTTCATGGCCGTACGAGGAAGATGATCAAAAGATTGCAATAACGAAAGACTCGACCCCCACGCATGTCATGCATGTGCCTCCTGAAGAAGGATCGAATTCCCTAGCTAGTCGTAGCATATCCAGAAGGCATGCTCCAACAAAGCCATTTATTCTCAGCAGAGTTGGCGATTCCATGATTGTAGGCTGTATCCAGACAGTGTATCTCAAGCAGAAGGGGTTTAGCCGCAGAAGATTAATATTTTTGAGCTGTATTTAGACAAGTTCACCTTTCCCCGCAGGGTCATTTACTCTCCCCCAGCAAAGGCAATTGATTTTCCCCAAGAGAATCGTCCCGTCCCCAGCGGAGTTCTCTTTCCAACCAGTGTTTTCATTCCTCCCAGTGGAACTCGAAGATTAAGACTCTCCCCGGCAGAGTTGGTGCGCTCTGGCATTTATTTTGTCAAAATACCGTGTGATATCCGTTCACTCTCCAGCAGAAGTCCAATCGTACCAAGCTCATCTGCTATTCTCCAGCGGAGTTATATTCCCCAGCAGGGGGTTACTTCAATGAGGTGCTTGGTTTAAGTTCCCAATTTCCCAGCGGAGTCGGCATTATCTTCAGCATTTATTTTGCTGAAGCAGTTTTTGTACCCAGCAGTTCGAGTCTGCATTTGCATCGGCATATAGTGCATTGGCATATAGTGTCATATTGGCGCCGGCATATAGTGTCATACTTGCATCCACCAAATAAAAGCGTAGCATTTCCATGTTGAATGGAGCATCGCATCGTTATCAAACATACGCATTTCTGAAACATAAACTAGGTTGGCTAACCGTTTGCTTCAAGTATTGTTTCTCTTGCAGGTAGAGAGAGCTTTTGCTCAGATGAACTACCGAACATTCAGGATCTCGACGCAAGACATTTAATGAAGTGTCAGCCTCAGCATTATTCCCCACAGAGTTATCAGGATAAGTTTCTCTTTGTCCCCAAGCAGAGTTACTTATTTCCCCGCCAGGGTTTCTTGTGGAAGTTTCTCTAGTCCGACCAGCGGATTGTTTCCTTCAAAGTTGTTGTTACGTCAGCATTAAAAGGTTTCATGAACCAGAATTTCAGAGGCTACCGCCGGTTATTAGAGCAGGCATCCAGTAGTTTGATTTCCAGATATCCCCAGTAGAGTCAGCCTCAAAGTTGCTGTAACGTCAGTGATAAGAAGTTGGCGGACCAATGGAAGGGAATCCTAACGTGGACGGGTTTATTGACAGGTTTTTGCGCTAAGAGAAGTGGGGGTCCTGACGTGGACATTTCCTCAGTTTGACGATATGTGTTAGTCCTAACGTGGACGGATTTGATTTCTTGGTATCGATCGAAGGTGGAGTCCTGACATGGACAAAGTTGGTTATTCTTCGTGTTGGTGTCCTGACGTGGACCATTTATTTCCAGCAGGTAGCTTTATTCGTGATAGCGAAATGTGCGTCCTGACGAGGACAAGCTTGTAGTTCTTTGTGATGACAAGATGCGAGAGTCCTGACGTGGACAAATTTATCCTTCTTCGTGTTGTTGGCAAAGTATGAGTCCTGACGTGGACACAGTCGTATTTCCCCAGCAAGTAGAAGACGTGTAAGTCCTAACATGGACAGGTTCTATTATTTCATCAGATGTGAGTCTTGACGTGGACAAGTTATTTCCCCAGCGGGTCGAAGGTGCATGAGTCCTGACGTGGACAATTCTTCAGCAAGTCGACATGTGAGTCCTTACGTGGACAAATCGAAAGAAATGGGGATTCCTTACGTGGAAAGGCAATGTATTCCTGACGTGGAAGAGTTTAGTCCTTACGTGGACAGATACAAAGAAAATTTATTCCTTACGCGGAAAGATGGAGTCCTTACGTGGACATATCAGATCCGTTCCTTACGTGGAAAGGTGGGTCCTTACGTGGACGGAGTTGGTTTCCTTACGTGGAAAGATTGAGTCCTTACGTGGACATATCAAGTCTGAGTCATTACGTGGGCAGATTGAGTTTGTATTCCTTACGTGGAAGAACGAGTTATTCCTTACGTGGAAAGTTTAGTCCTGACGTGGACAGATTCAGATCAGGTTGGTTTCCTTACGCGGAAAAGATGGAGATTCCTTACGTGGAAAGTTGGGTCCTAATGTGGACAGTGTTATTCCTAGCGTGGAAAGAAGTTATTCCTTACGTGGAAAGATGAGTCCTAACATGGACAATGGTTATTCCTGGCGTGAAAGAGTTTATTCCTAACGTGGACGATTTATTTCTGATGGAGTGAAGACGAATTATCCCCAGCGAAGTTGCCGAGTTTTTTCGGGTTAACAGCAGGTGGAGTCCTAACGTGGACAGGTTTGGTTGAGATTTCTTTGTGTTGACGACACAGGCGTCCTAACGCGGACAAGCAAAGTTTTATTCTTGCAATGATAAAGTCTTTTTCAGGCTGATAAAAATAATCCCCGCGCGAGATCAGTGGGTTTCCGTAAAAAGTCAGAGTCAGTTGATGAATGTCGTTCCTCAAGCAGAGGCGCAGTTTATTTCTGCGGTTGGCAAATTTTTGGGTTCTTAGTATTCAACCGTCTCGTACCGCGAATGTCTGAAGGCTCCGGGCTCTTCATCCAATCGGGTCCAAGTCGCTTGAATAGGGGCAGCTGTTGCACCCTAAAATTTGCTCAACCTTATTCACTTGGTTTATGTTTCAATATCATTAGCATTTGCATATAGAGTCATGTACATAGCCTAACCATCTGCATAACATAAGCATGGCAAGTCATCCAACAGGGGACCAATCATTATTCTCATCTCTAGAGGCCTATCAAGAGGTTATTATCCTGATTTAATCTCATTTAAGTCATCATAAAAGAATTTGAAAGTTGGAGAAGTCAGTGGATCAAGCATTGAGTCTATCTCCTAACTGAGGGTATCTGAGGATCAACAAGTAAGTGGTGAGCTGTGGATGGAGCATGGAGAGTATGTGGGCATCATGGGAGACTTAGAAAGTCATTTGGAGAAGGAGACAAGTCCTTGATATGATTACAAGAGTTGCAGTTGAAGACAGTCAACTAGGGTTTCATCTGGGGTCAACTCTAGGTCAACTCTAGGTCAATTGATTGATTGAAAGGCATTAAGGTCTATTGGAGAGATGTGGGGTTCATCATTTGACATGTAAAGAAGGATATGATGTTGTGCTAAGAAGAAATCAAGAGAAATCAAGGAGAAGAGGAGTTTCTAAATTAGGGTTTCTGTGTAAAATCCCCTAGTTTAGGTCAAATTTCCAAGCAAGATAAGTCAAAATTCAAGCTTCAAATGGATCCTTGGCCAACATGAAACTTGTAGAGGATCTCAATACCTTTAATTTTAGTGGTGGAAGACATCAAGGAGATTTATAGAACTCAAGTTATGGTCCTTGCAAGTTACAGGTCATCTGAGGTATCTGAAATTTTGTCTGTGAAAGTGACTTGACTTCCAAGCAATGTTTACCCCTCAAGGCGATTTCAAATGAATTTATGGTAAACATAAGAATTGTTCCTTATTGTATTAGCTTTCTAGAACGGTATAGTATGCCTTCATATGATTTGTGGAACTCTACTTATGGTCTTGGCAAGCAAAGGGTATTTTGGTCATCTAAGAATTACAGGTCATTTCAAGCCTATGCCCAAAACTCATACAAGGAAGCTTCAAATGGAAACCTTTAAAACACCAAACTTGTTCCAAATGACATTTTGAGTCTAGAAAAGTGACCATGAGAGATTGTAAAGATTCATAGCACAAGGTTTCAAAATTGTTAGATTTAATGAATGAAAATGACTTAAAAAATGAGATTTTTCATATTTTGGCCAAATGAGGTGAAATTATAGGTCATTTTGAATGGAAAGATCATTTTAAGGACATTGGCTAAAGTAGAATTTTGAGCTTGGTTCACATTTTGGAAGTTATTCATGGTTACTTATCATGGAAGAAACATAAGCCAAATCCAAGGGAAATCACACATGGGAAGTTTCTCCAAGTTTCTAGGAGGTTCTAAGGACATGTATATATTGATATGAGAGGGTTCATGCCATGGTTGGTGATCACATTTACTCAAAACCACAAGTTTCACACATTTCTCTCATTTTGCAAAAGCTTCTCAAACTACCTCAAATCTTCACCAATCTTCACCATTCTTGATCTGATCTTCATCCTCATCATCCCTAGATCACAATTCTCACAAGCATTTGGTAGATTGGAGCAGAACTCGTGCCACACACTTCCATCCTCCAAGAAGCAAGAAACTTGGAATTGCAAGATCCAAGAGGTTTGAGTCCAATTCATTGCATACAGTAGTCAAGAACAAGCCCACTGATCAGTTTCCCATCATTTCAAGCATTGGATCAAGAGGATTCCATAACTGTTTTCATCATCACACCAGGTTGGTAATGTCATTCGAATTGATTGATTTAGTGAGAATTATAGGGAATTGGTAGTATAGATTGGTTAGGATAAGTAAGATGATTGATTTTGGTAAGTTTGGATAAGTTTCATGGATGTTGATCATGGTGCACTAATTCTGTTAGAGATCATAACATCAAGAATAATGAGAAATAATCTTAGGTTAATGGCTCAGATTGATCAGCATAGTGTGTAGAGTATGTTAGGACAAGAATTATGGAGAATTGAGAGGTTTGATCACAGGTGAAAATGGTGGTTTACAACTGTTATTCCTATCGAGTTGGTTGATGGAGCGAGTTTTAGGAGAAGTTATTATCATGGCTGTGTAGATGGAAGTTTATAGAGCAACTTTGCTCTTGGAGTCGTGTGAATCCATGGAGGTATAAGGGAGAACAGAGGAGGAGAAATTCGAGCATGGTGGTGAAGTTTCAGAAACCCTAGGGTTTCTGAGGTTGAAGACGATCTGGGAGCCACACGATGGCCTTTTGACTTTTGACTGGGATTGGGAACCAACGGCCACGATTGAAGGACGAAAACGGAGGGAAGTTTAAATGATGAAACGCCCCGTTTCATTTAAGTTTGCTGACTGGGCTCAGACATTCGCTGCTTTTGACACCCCTCAAACCAAGCCCAATAGGATTTTAACTGAAATAATTGCTAGTTACACCGTTTTTACCTTTTTTATTTTTTGTTTGTTTTCTGAACGTGCTGGGCCTAGTGCCAGTTGCTTTTCACGCCCCACTGCCTGGCCCAGTTTATTCTTTTAACTGATTTCTCCTACTTGCTGCACCCCCTTTCTCAATTAATTCATTTAATTTTTCTCAATTCATTTTAATTCTTTTAAAATTCATAACAAATCATAAAATGCATATTTTCCATTGGTTCTTTTTGCATTATTTTCTTAATTTTGTCAAGAAAATTCTCATACAAAAAAATTAATAATTCATTTCATTTTCTTATTTTTGGCATATTTTTCTTTTAATTAGGTGTAAATAATATTTTGTTTAGTACATGAATTTGATAATTTTTGTTCTAATAGTTGCTTTAATATTTTTCACCCATTCTTTTTAGGTTGATTAGTAGATAAGATTAGCTTGTATATACAATTTAGTTCCCATTTTTAGAAGTTAATGTTAGATGATTAGTTTAGGTGAGAACAACATGAACAAAATTAGAGTTTAAGTGATGACTTAGGAGAATTAAATCATTTCCCTTAGGACTTAGAGATTGAATATTTTAGATATGGGACTATAGGGACTATGGGTAGTCATTATATCCCTTAGAAATCACTAGGATTCCCCTACTGCTATTAGTATATTACTGCCTGTATTTGATTGACTGGTGTGGTGTGCCCTCTTGGGATTATTGATTTGTCTGTGTGAGTATTGGGATTGCTTGGGGATTGGGGGAGCTGAAGACCTGTGATGATGAAGCCATTGGAGATCCAGAGCTTGAAGACCAACTTCTAGAGTTGAAGAGGAGATTCTTGCTAGCAGTTGTTGAGGAGATTAGGGTTTAGGAACTAGGCAGAGCTCTAGATTAGAAAGCTTGTTTCTCAAACATGGAGTGCCTTGCCTGCATCCATCCTTTCTCTATGATTCAAAGTCTCTTTCAAATATCCACCTCCTTCCTTTGGAAGGATCAGTGAATGTATTTGAAAGATAGAACTTTTGAGGGAAAATTATCTGTATAATGTTAACAGTTGATGAACCACCCTTGGTAGGTAATTGACTGTCTAACATTCATTCACTTTATCTGGTTGACTGATATCCCTCTTAGGAGATTGAGACTTGAAGAAAAGCCATTGCAGATAGAAGATTGATGATCAAGACCTTGCTGAAAAGCTGTGGAGATGGGGATTGATGCTTGCTGAAGCTTGTAGCTGATTGGAGATGACTTGAAGATAGGTGTTGATGCAGAGCTGCTGTGGCTGTTTATTTTTCTGCTGTTATTCATTCTTGATGTATTGATTGGTTTTCTGGACTGTATTGTTTGTTGTTTAACCTGTTGGGTTGAAAGTGAATCCTGTTCACTTTTGCCTATTGTTTTCTAGGTTCGAGGTTGAGTGGGACTCCCTTGCCTCGCTTGTATTGCTGCATTCATGCATTTTACCGCTTTACTGTATATATCTGATATGGTTTCTGTTTACGCTTATCCCGTAGGATCTCTGTTTCTCTCTGTGCAAGAGAGGAGCATGATAGACACTAGGTCTTAACCCATGCATGATAACATTAGGTTAGTTTGGTTCCCTTCGCAACCGTAGGTTAGAGTTCTGTCTCTTCTTTCTCAAAACAAACAGAAAAACACAATAAATCTTTCAAACACAATAAAAGACACTTCTCCCGTAAAAGAATGTGAACTCATCAAAATGTCATTTTTGTCCGCTGGGACTGTTAATCAGAAAACCCTTTTTCAGAAGGAATAAAATCAACCAAGACAGACTTGTGTTGTACGTGGCCCGAACTACGTTTGCTCTGATCTTTCATGCTGTGTGAAAGTACGTAGGCATAGGATGCGATATCCTAGCGAGCAACCTTCCCCTCCTTTCCCGTAGGTAGGCGAACTACATTGACTCTGATTTCTCGTTTCAGACGGGAATACGTAGGCATAAAGTGCGATGCTTTGCCGAGTCATTTTATTTTCATTTTATTTTCCTTTAACCCCAGACCTGTAAATTAGATAGAATAACAATTCGTACCAGAAAACAAGCGTGGATCCCGTCGAGTACGACGGACGTGAGGGGTGCTAATACCTTCCCCTTGCGTAACCGACTCCCGAATCCAGGTTTTGGTTGCGATGACCATACCTTTCCCGTGTTGTGTGAGGTTTACTCTGAGCGTTTCCTTTCCCTCCCGTGGGATAAATATCGCACGGTGGCGACTCTTCTGTTCAGCCGGCGCCGATTTTCGCAGTAGCGACACTTGCTCCTTCTTTGCTTAACCTTGGCACAACACCACACATGTATCAACATACCAATTCATGAATCCCATGACCTCAAGGTAGGCTTTAATGCTCTCTAATTACTCAATTGAAATAGTGTTGACCTAGATGAAACCCTAGTTGACTGCACCTCAACTGTGGCTCTCATACTTGAATCAATGACTTGTATCAACTTCAATATGGCCCTCTAGGCACCCCATGAGATCCATACACACCTCACATTCACATCCCATGTTTCTCATCCCACTGATGATTCTCAATATTCCTCAAGATAGGAGCAAAACCCACATGTAGGCACTCAAACTTCTCAAGACTTCAAATCATTTCTTGATGGCCTGAATGACTTCTTGTTCCACCCTAAAATTTGCTCAACCTTATTCACTTGGTTTATGTTTCAATATCATTAGCATTTGCATATAGAGTCATGTGCATAGTCTAATCATCTGCATAGCATAAGCATAGCAAGTCATCCAGAAGGGGACCAATCATTATTCTCATCTATATGAGCCTATCAAGAGGTTATTATCCAAATTCAATCTCATTCAAGTCATCAGAAAGAATTTGAAAGCTGGGAAGTCAATAAATCAAGCAAGTGCATCCATCTCCTATCTGAGGGTATCTGGGGATCATCAAGGAAAGTGTGAGCTATGGGTTGAGCATGGGGAGTATCTAGACATCTTGGAGTACTTAGAAAGTCATTTGG